>JAVQJF010059424.1:0-40000 GCA_036023855.1 Gadopsis marmoratus
CCCCCCCCCCCCCCCCCCCCCCCCCCCCCCCCCCACTCTCCCTCACTCTCTCTCTCTCTCTCTCTCTCTCTCTCAGCAATCTAGGAGGCAGTTTATATACGGAACAATGTTTGATCTAGGCATGCAAGAGCAATGGAAAGTGAGAAAGAGTCCATTCATTTTCCTCATCTGAAACTAAACGGTAGATTTGGCTATGAAATATTTATAGTAACTCAAACTGGACCCAGTGTAAAGGCAGTACACCTCTCTGTCGGTTATTACTATCACAGCTGCAAATGGATTATAGCTTGAAGAGCATGAAAATATATGCGTCTGCTTGCTTGCCTATGTAGATGAGCAAGAGTGTGTGTCTGTGTCAATGTTTGACACACACACACACACACGCACACGCACACGCACACGCACACACACGCACACACACACACTACTGCCCTGTTCTGCCCTGCTCTAACCCCCTGGTGAAGAGGGAGGCCTGAGCGGGCATCATTTGTTAATCGCAGTGGGTAGCCTGCTGTCACAGGTGAGGGGAAACAAGGTCCCCAAAGACCGATCATGTAGGATAGAAAATAAGTACATTGCTCTCTGAAACTCAGGCCCATTTCTTTGCTCCGGGTGAAGATTACACTAATAATAATCAGGCTACTAGCAGAGCTTGTAATGGTGCTAATTGAACAGATTAGTACAACCAACATCTGAACTGGAGGAGGCAGCTTGCCTCCCTGGTTTTCTGCCTCTCCTCCCTCGCTCTTTCCCTTTTTCTCTTTCCTCCGTCATCTCTCTTTTCCTCTCTCACTCTCTTCTCAGGCAGATGGTTTTGATGAGCACCCACTGTGAACCTTAAGTGTTTCTGCTGGGATTACAAACACTGGGGAGGGGTCCCTGCGGTGTGGGAGGGGGGTACCATGGACACAGAAAGGAGGCAAAGGACTGTTGGCTTGGTGGGGGTGCTGTAAGAGGCCATAGGGGATAGAGAAGGGACAATGTGGGCTTAAACAGGCCTCCATGTTGCGGTCTTTTCCTTACGCATGCTTGTCTTTAGGCATCTCAAGGCCCCCTGCAGTGAAAATGAGGCCCAAAACGTTAACCTGCATAGATCTGGACTGTGTTTGCCCCATATTGACCATGCTCTTTATATATTTACTCTTTAGCCAGGGAACAGGTGTATTTCCTTTTTTATTACTGTAATGTGTGAGGAAATAATGTCATTAAACCATTTCTACACACTATGTAGGGAGTGATTCAAAAGGTCCCATAGCCAGTGTGGAGAGCTACAGGTAGTAGAGAGGTACAGGTGATGTTGCTTTGGAGTATCTTGTGTTGTAGTGAACGTTTTGATAAGAAGAATAATAAAAGACACAAACAAGTGTATTTCTGTCATCATAAGAATAAGTAAGAATGCAACAAAGAAGTAACACCATATTCAGCCAGCCTGACTCCCCTTTCTGCTCATACTGTGTCCACTCAGACACATATGGACTCCACTACAGAGCACCTTTTTCTCCCCACTCTCCCTTTTGTCTTAGCTGAAGACTAGCCGATGGTCCCTGCTTGTGCATATCAATAGGGATAGAGTCCTGTCTTCTTGTTTGTCTTTGCCAAAGGCTCTGGCTTTGCCTTGTGGCTCTCAGGGAACTGCCCTTGCCCCTCCCTTTCTATTCCTTCATTCTCCATCTCTCTCTCCCAGTGTCTGTTCTCTACTTTCTTTCTTCTCCATCTCTAGAGCACAGGGCTGTGTAGACTCTGATTGGCATTACCAGACAAGAGTGTGGGGGTAAGTTGCTGGCTAGCTTCTGAGCTAAGCTGGAGAGCAAATGTTTGCCAGGGACGTAGAGGGTAGAATAGGGATGGCTGCTGGTTTTGGGTTGTCCGTGACCAGACCAGTTGTCCTGGGGATTTCCCTCCTCTACTGCCCCCCGGGGCTGGACCTGGGCCCCATCCCTACTCCGCAGCTGGGAGACATATAGGAATCAAATGCAGTCAGGGCTACAGAGATGAGAAAAAGAAGGTTGGATCGAAAAAGGAATGAAAGAAAGGCATCTGTTGTCTAGGGGAGACGAAGAAAGAGCGCGAGAGAGAGGGAGAGAGAGAGCTTGTGACTGTTTAACGGAAACCTTTCCTTCTCTTTGATTTGCGTCCAGCCAGGGATTACAGGCAATTGGCATTTACAATGATTGGATCATTAATTTTGCTGTATTGCCCAGCAGCTCAGCACCACAGCCAGTCTAGCTAATGTTGTGTATAACTGGCTCATACACCTCCGCCTCATCTCAACATGAACAGCAACACAAATCAGCAGTGCTGTATTTGTCATTAAGGCTTTGATTTAAATCCTGTTCTGCTCTTTTAAAGACATTTCCTTTATGTTTTAGCTTTTGTGTGTACAAGTCAGGTTGTTGTTGATACTTTTCATGAGCTGCTGCAGTCTTTCACCATTTGTGCAATGTTCTGCTTCTTAAATTATACAGGCCATTCCAAGAATACAATTTTAGCTGGTAAAATGTGCTGTGTAAAAGTTTTTACTCAGTCACTGATTAAATATAATTGTTTTAATTTGTTGCAGTCTTAAGTTATCAGTCAGATTGCTGGTGTGGCAGACAGGGGGCAGCATTAGACAGTATTGCGCCCTGTGGCTGCTATGGCCAACACACAATGCTTTGTAACTGAGGGCGTCAACAAAAACTTTGGCTACCTGGAGAAGCTAGGGCAACCATGTTGTTGAGTTGCTATATTTTCTGAACTACTTTGTTTGTCTTTGACATGGTTGCATCAGGTTCTCATAATGGCACCATACTTTTCATATGGCCAGAGAAGGCCTGTGTGAAAGACTGCCTGCAGATTTTGGTGGTGTAGTTTCAGGTGGGCAGGCCTGGTGTGTAGCTGTGTTTTCTTTCTGTGGTGGGATCAGGCTGTCCTCTGCCAAGGGCCTTTCACTGTCTGCCTCCGCTCTCCTCCTCCTCCACCTCTCACTTTCATTCTGTCTGTGGTGGGCGTTAGTTTGTTGTTTCTCTGATGCTACTTTAACCTCTGACAGCAGCCTCTTCATTACTAGTGTTTATGCCTCTCGTTCGCTCCCTTTTCCCCTCTATTCATCAGCTGGCCAGCCGGTCAGTCAAATCCCTGTAGTCCGGCTGGTCAAACATAGATATTACACTCTGTAATAACACTGGCCACCCGCTCTGACCCCAGCCTGCTATCCTGGCCATAGCTTCTCTTCATAAGGATAGGCACCATGCAGTGTGGTGTGGGATTTACTATAGAAAGACAAAGGATGGACTGTGCCACTCATTTATTATTGTTCTTTTATTTTTTTTTCTCAGCTTGTATGTACTGCAAATTGCTTTACTGCGCCAGGCCCAGCACAAATAAAATATAATTTCTTTGAGAGATCGATAATGTAAGTAGAATGTTTACGGTTGCCTCAATAACGGTATAAATTCAGATTTAAATATAATAATTTTGCAAGCAGCCCATGTTATGTTTTTTTCTCAGATGCAAAGTGTAGTAATATTGGAGTAGTTAATGTTAAGGTGAAGGTCGGCCCCCTCAGTCTTAGTTCAGAGTTTTACAGCTGCTTTCCTGCTTTGCCTGATATTGGTTGTGACTTTGTGTTTGTAGCGTTCTTTACATTTTCACCTCCATGACCAGCAGCCCTGTATATGCCCATGGATCCATCTCTCTTCAGTGCTTTTTACAAAGACAGGATTTGACCTGTGTGTGGAGGGATCTTTGCTCCACAATTGACCGTTTTCTCAGCATCAGTGTCCAGCCCTGCGTGCCTGAAGGGCAGGATTCTGCTTTACAAATGCACTAGAGTCCACGGCCGCCAGCGCTCAGACGCCGACGGAGCTTTGATCACCTTCGGCTGGCGCACATCATGCTGGCGTTAGGGCTTTAAACCAACAACTCACTGGACGGTGTAACACGGTGCTCGGTGGGACAGACGCTGCTAACTGTTAAAGCACGGAATGTTATTAAATGATGCAGATACAGCGTCCGCGCATGAATGGGAAAAGAGAAATACTGTTAATTTCAGAGCGTGGGGCTGTTGTTGCTGGGCATTAGCTGTGGCATCTGAAGAATGCTGATAACACTGGCTGTCTTTTTTATTTTTTTCTCCTTTTGACTCATCTCCTCCATTCTGTGCCACTAATAATTCTTAGTGGAGATTTATAGTTGAGCTGTCTGTAATGCCTTTTCATTTTACCTTTTCATATCTGTAAGGCTGTGTGGGTCAGATTGTTGTGCTTTGAATATACAATATTAATTTTCTATTTATCTTCCCTTTGTGCTTGCAGGTGAAGAGGAACATTTCAGACTTGACCAACATCCCAGTCCGGCATCAACAGTGGGAGGGATGGCCCCCATCAGCATCTGATGACTCTGTAAGAAGCACAGTCACACGACACAATCAAAAATGGTCCACTTGTTAGTCTTACTTACTGTAAAATGTCGGCATCCATCTTTTCTGTGTATTGTAAATGTTCCCTATACGTTGCGCACATTGATGCTTGGTTCCAAGTCAACCATCATAAAGATAATTAAAATCCAAGCAGAAATTAAAGACCATGGTTCACAGATTATTGATTTACATTATTTCAATACTTGCAAGTTTGCAGTGGAAACTGTTCCACAGTCTGTAATCCATCCCAAAACCATCTGTCAGAAGCATGAGAGTAAGATGTTGAAGCTAATTAAGATGTCAAAGACGGTTCCCATCCTGTGTCCTCTATCTGTGGACATTAAACCTCACATCATTGAGTCCCGCTGACCTCTCCCGTCCCAGGGTCGCTCTTCCCAGCCATTCACCCTGCACACAGTCAAGCTGATCAGAAGCAGCCCTCATACAGAATCTTGAAGAACCTCTGACCCCTTTTGTCTCACCCCTTCTTTGACAGCATATGTGTTCCCATGCTAATTGTATGGGATGGTTTATCATGCTACATTGAGGAGCTGTTGTGCACACATTCTTCTGTTAACTCCTAGCTAACGTTTTCCTTTTAGATCTACGTGATTATTGTTTGGTTTGGAGTATTGGTATTGACTTTATTTCACTTATTTTCCAATGTGTGCCCTATGCCGGAACTGGTTCTACTGTAGAAACTGGACTGCAGATGTTCTATTTATTTATGGTAGTGTACATTTGGGATTAATTAGGATAAGCTGTTTTCTATATACAGTGTTTTTGTGGATACATTCTATATGTTGCCCACTGTTCATGTTTCATTTTCATTTCAAATCTATCCAACTCCTAGTGAATGAACAATATCTGCACCTGTTTTTATGACTCAAAGTAAAGCTTTTAAGATCAACAGTGAAAGCAAATACATTACACCATTAATGTGCCTAAAAGGGCAAAGGACAAAAGGTTATGCGTCCTTTCACTACAGAAGATTGTTTGCTTTATTGTGTTCCATTACAGCTTGGAGCAGGAAATTGTAAAGCTGGTAACCACCAAGCAAACCATACTGCTATGATGCAGATTTGTCATTGTTTGCATTATCTTTGTAGACATCCAGTTATGTGATCAGTGAACGGCCTGGGATTGCAACAGAAATACAAATCATAGTTTTAATCTGGCCTCAGTGTTGTGTTCATGTGTTATGGTACCAAATAATGTACTTTTCCAGCTTGCAACCACAACATGCAGCTTGTGCTTTGACTTCCTGTTCACACTAACGGAGGAAGAGAGCTAGCCACAGACATATTTATAAAAGGTGTCAGAATGTTGGTGTGTCTAGCTGCAGTGGGCTTAACTATGAATTTTGGATTCTTCTGCAAAAATAGAAAGGAATAGGAACAATTCTTCCAATGAGCAAATTAATTACTTTTTGTGAAAGGTTTTTCCCTTACCTGAATACCTTTTGACTTACTTCTGTTATTTTGGCATCAAATTTCTTTTTCTTTATAATCTAAAATAATTTGCAACTGTCAGGAATTAATATTTCAAAAATCTATTATGTAAATTAATTGCATAATTTAAAATTATTCCACGGTTAGTATTAACATTTGTTTTTAAAGAATTGTTTTTAAACATTAAAGTGGTAGTAAATCATTTTGATGTATTTCATTTGCAGAAATGTGTGGCTTAACCATAAAAAAACATTAATAGTTTGTGAATTTCATCACCAAATAAAAGCCCTAGCAAACTCAATGTGATGTTCTAAGATAAGTAGAAGATAAGTAAGGTTAAAGTAAAATAATTCAGTTTTTTACCGTTATGTTTTTTTTTATCTCTGTTCTGGTTGTCAGAGAACCTTAGATCAGCTACTCCCTAGGTAGCTGTGGATATGATGGCCAGGGATCATGAAAAGATTGCAGCTCATTGTGGCATCATAGGCCCGGTTGGCACCTGGCTAACACACATCTGCAGAGTCTGTGTTTCATGGATGAGGAGATATTAAAAAGCACACAGACAGAAGTGTAATAATGGCCTCTGCTCTAGCCGCAGCCCTCTTATTGAAACGTCTGAAGGTATTAACAGAGAAAGCCCAGGGCTTGGCTGGCCTAGCAGGCGGGTAGGGAGCCAGTGTTAGTGTCTAGCTCATTAGCCCAGTCTCATCTCCCGGGGTTTGGGCCAATAAACATGGCAGCCAGAGGCCCCAGATTACGTTTAGCTCTGCACACTAGCCCGCATGCAGTGGAATCGATTACTACTTAACTCTGCTTTGCCTTTAAGTGCGTGATACAACTGTGTTTGCCTGCTTACATTTACGTTTGTGTGTGTTGTGTGCGCATATTTGCATTTGTGTGTTTGCAAATGTGCCTGTCTGATTGTACACTGTGTGTCCAGGGCTGGGTATTGAACCTTAATACCTTTTGTGTTCCAACTGAGCTGGTGTCTGTAGCATCAAATTTTGAAAATGTCACATTGAAAATAGCCATCCAATGTTTGGTCAAATTGTTTGGAAATATAGGACCAACAAGACTGATTTTTATCATTATACTGTGTTTAATTTAAATAAAGTTCACCACATTAAACATTGATGCAGTATTTAAGAATTTGCAGATGTTAGGTTTAAATAGAAAAATAGTCATAGAGAAAGTGTCATTTTGGTATTGGTTGGAAAACTATTGTATTGGGAACATCATTGACAATACCAGCATAGTTGCATGTAGCATGGATGCTGTAGCAGATGACTTGGTAGTTCCATGTTCAATTCTCACAAAGTTTGGTTCCCATTTTTTTTTTTTCTACAGTTCACCTAATTGATCAACTTGTTCGAAGTATCTGTTTCAACTGTCAATTGTTCTTGTGTTCTGAGAAAGATATTTGAGTGGTGGCATTGTTTATTTTGTGTATTGTTCGAGCGTAGGAAATTAGTTTGTTATATGGAAATTCTCACCTTTCAGGGAAACTAGGAGTTTTCCCTCATACTGTCCACTCAACGTGTTTCATTGTTTATTGTACTCTGAATTATTCAAGGCCTTATGGAGAGTTGAAATTGGATCAGGATGGATAATGCTCAAGTAGCACTGAACAACAGATCAGTTTATTCAGTGCAGTGTGTTATTGTATGTGCTGTTAGACCAAGGAAGTAGAATTTAAAAATCAGTAACATGAGTTGATGCTCATTTATAGCATGCAGATTGTGTTGACCTGGGTCAAGTACTGGTTTGAAATATGTCTGTGTCTCCAGAATATTTCTTGACTAAATTTATTTAGGTGCTGTGATTCCAGTGTTCCTCATAGATTAATTAGAAGACAGCTTGTAGTATTTGCCAGAGTAGCCAAGTAGAGGATCACGTGGGGAAACACACTGTCAGTCGAGTCTTTTTTCGTGTGTTTGTTTTAGCTTTTCTTTTAAATAGTCATCGTGTTTACTGTATAACAAGTCTTGATAGTACTGGAAAAGTCCTCTGTCAGAAAAAAGTGCACTTGTTGGACTCTAGCATTATATTGCAAATGCCATGATTTAGCTCTGCCTTCAAATTCCTCCTGATTCTTGTGGCTTTGGCAAAGCTGTGCTGAGGATGATGACAGAGGTCTTGGCAACACTTGATTTTAGAGGCCAACAGGAAATTTACTTACTGTTCTGTACGCTAATTGAGCCTCTTCCTCCGTCTCCTTCTCTTCTTCTATTCCTTCGCCTGAAAAATACAGCTTGGAGACTTACCAGACGGGCCTCATCTCATTGGAGCTGTTTTGATTGGCAGTCTTTCCTCCACACCTGTTGGAGTGATTGACAGCCAGTGGGACATCCTTATTACATCCCCTCATCCCTTCAACCCCCACCACCTCCCTCCCTTCCTTCTAGCCAGTAATTGCTGACATTTATGCAGTGTTTCATGGTGTTTGCTAATGTATTAATGCTGCGGAGCCACGGAGGTGCCTTGCCTTATAGGCCAGCACCTCCCTCCATTTCCCAGTTGGCATTAATGGAATCCTCCTCTACCTGATAGGGACCTATGAAACCGAGGGTTTATTTAGGGGGGCCTGATGGTTTCCGTAGCAACAGGGCTCAGCAGTAAGCTCAGACAGAGCCCCCTCTCCCTTGTGCGATTGGCTGCCTTCAGGTGACATTCAGAAGTTAGTCAGTCTGTCTCATTTTTTATCTCTTCTGTTTTTATGCATTCCTTGAAACTCGCATTTCAGAGATGGTTGTGTCTTTGTTTGAGAAGGAGGATGTTCCTCCTCATTAGCTTGGTCACCTTTTAGATCCCCCTACTCTGTACGAGCACAGAGGAAAAACACCATGCTGGATGAAAGAGATAACACCATAACACCCACTGTAATGTATCCCACTGATCCAACAGTCATTTTTTTTATGCCTACCTTAGCCTCTAGCTCTGTATTTACATTTCTACATGTGTAGGTAATTCACACACACCGTGCAGTACCCAAGATACTTATCAGGAGAGCCATATCTTCAGCAAGTTTCAAAGGAGCCTGAAATAAGGAAACCAACAGGACTTAAGGGTGGGGCACACTGGGCCTGTCTTCTTTTTTAGGCCTTCCTCCTCCCTATCAAGTATTCATTTTTCTCATGTTTACACAATTTCTCACCCATATCTGTTCCTATGCATCTCCTTTGCCTTCTACTGTCCACTCTCCCCGAATTCTCTCACTGTTCTTCCCTTGCTCCATCAAAGAGAAAGTGGAGTTAGGTGGTACTGTGGTTGTGGTTGCCATCCATGCAGCTGTCAGTAGTAATTATCTCACACTCACAGCCAGACACCTAATCCAAACACTGCCCACACGAGAAAAGAAAAAATGAAACACAGAAAGAATGAAGGGACAGAAAGAAGGGTAGAGAAGGGAAGAAAGGGTTGAAGAGGGGAGGGAAAGGGGGGAGGGGATAAGGGAGAGAGAAAATTCTTTCCCTGTATCGGCCCTTGAATGCTTAGAGCCTCAATGCAAGTGTTAATTAAAAGAATCCAAAAAAGAGGAGCCAGTTCCTTTGTGTGGAGATGTGGGAGAGGGTCATTTAGGGGGGTTAACCTCATCCCCCCACCCCCCGTGCCCTGCGGCGCTTCAGCCTTGTTTCCACGTTTTACCACTGAGCCGCCAAGCTGCACTTGTGTACCTCAACATCAGGAGAAGCCGTCGGGTCAAAGCGAGGAAGAGGATTGAGAGGCACTCAACTCATTTTTTTCCCTTTTCACCTCCCCTCCTTGCATCCATGTCAGCCCAAACCCTCCAGGCTGTCTTTGACAGGGGAAGTGATCAACTTTATTTATACACTTATTAGGCCCTCAGACGAAAGCCTCTCATTGTGAGTTTTGGGGGTAAAGGGTTTATGGGGATCCTCACGGCAGCCGCTGTTAAGTTTCTCACGTTTGATTGCCACTCAATTGGGGAATAGGCAGAATAGACTTGGGGCCATGCCTTCACATCCTTAAGGCTCAATACCTACAACTCTCTCTCAGTGCTAATTCATCTCTCAGGCCAGGCACCCATCCTGTCTCAAATGGCTGTAGCTTTTCTTTCATTTAACTAAAAGTATTGCTAACTTCCTTTTTATTTTACTGTTGGGAGAATGATGTTTTTGTTCCATTACTTTGTAAAGTTCTCTGGAAAAATATGAATAACACAATGATCTAATAAATAGGACCAGGCTACTAAATTAGTTAGAGTTAAGTTACATGAGCAAAGACAAGGCAATTCAGTTAAGTGTTCTTCGTAGGTGTTCCAGGGATACTCAGCTGTCCTCTTTCTGTGACATTTACACACTTCTCATTGTCCAGAGTACACTCGCTACTAATTGGTAATACATAAGAAATTCAATCTGTTTCTTCTATTATCTGTGTATACACCTCTGTTACTGTGTCTGGGGTGTCTGTTTGAGGCCTCATAGGAAAGGTTTTACTTCATTGAGAAAAAAAAATTCAAATTTTTCATGTATGTATCATCCGTTTCATTGCAGTCTAGCCACTCCTTTTTTCCGAGCACTTTTTTTTACCTAAGGCAACATGGAAGAGGAATACTCATCATCTTCCATCTTCTCCTTGGTTACTGAGCTGGTGGGAATTTAAGACACAGTGATCAATATTATAATCCCTTTATCCCTAGTCAGCATTTTCTTTTTAGGCTACAATAAATTGTTAAATGGTTGTTCCTCTCCTGAGGATCAGTTCATTATCTTAGTTTAGGAAAACATCTGTATGTAAACAATTAATACATAATTGTATATGTTATATACAATATACAGCGCTGGAAAAAATGATGAGACCACTCCAAATTTTCTAAATTAATTTTACTCAAACACATACCTATAAATAGTAAAACCAGAGAACTGATAATTTTGCAGTTGTGTTTATATATAAAGTATAAGTAAAAATATAAAGTATATGTGTGAAAAACGGCTTCTAAGAGACAAAGAACATGGTTGCACCTCAGGATGGGCAATATGAATAGAATATGAATAAAATTCTCCATCACAGTATGTCAATTTATATTGCAGTAATGTATATCATGATACAGTATATTTTCTGAAAATTAATTAAACTGTTTATGGATACAAAAACCAGACAGGAATGTCTGCTTTTGGTTAATCTAATGAATTAAACACCTGAAATATCAAGGCTTCATTACATCGATGCAAAAATCATATCAAACTTCAATATTGCCCAAAAGCAGTCCAGCTCGATGATTTGCAACATTATGTGACAAGGTCTAACACACCCAACGTTATATGATACAAATGATAAGGTCAAAATCTCTGACGTAGCCAAAATGACATCTATCATATGGTTTAAGTCTTCATATTGCCCAACACTGGTTGCACCTAGTCATACGTATATCTCAGCCAACTGTCAAAATGTTTTTTGCGCAAATATTTTGGTCTTTTGGTTGCAGCTAACTTACTTTCTAACACGGAAACGATAAGGTAGTATCAAAAGATGGAAAATAATAGATAAGGGGCACTTTATCGGATACTCTGGTTCTTATCAGTAACAGGTACACAGAGGTAATCACTAGTAAATCCATGTTACTGACAAGGTCTAGTGGTTACACTGTTCTCTCCTGCTATAGAAGCTGAGGCCAGCATGAGGAACCACTTTTTTTTTTTTTTAAAAAGAGACACATAGAGAGAAACTCCCTGCAGTCTGTGTAACTCTTTTCAGACTCAATTGGCGTTGCATGTAATCGTCTCCTGATTCAACCATGTCCAGCTGCTCTTTGTGTGTCTTAGCACCTGACAAAGGAGCAGATCACAGGACCTCTGCAGGGAACGAGCAGCTTCTCTGCCTCTTATCACACCCAGCCTGCCTGCCCTACCTCAGCTCTGCTGTTTAGAAGTTCACTCTCCCAGAAAAGTATTTGCATCTGGGTTTTCTGCTTTGCTCTTAGCAATCAGTGCGTCAGTGGATATATTGTTGCAATATCATGGTTTGATTGTTACCAGTCTTGCTTTTAGTGGTCACTGTTGAAAGGAACTAACAAAGGTGTTGAGCTAAATTAACATTTAGCTATTTTGTATTGTTTGAAGTTGTATTTGGGTTCCACATTGTTGCCTAATGTGAATCAACCTAAAATCTGGCAAACCACCTTTTAAAAGCGAGGTATTTTTAATTTCACACTACATCCTGCAACTGCCTTGCCTGTATTGTTGTTGTCTCCTGGGGTCTAAGCCAAGGGACACCAGCTGTAATGAGTCCCGGCTGAATGCTGACTTTTCAGTCCTGGCTTTGCATTTGGCAGCTCATTAGTCAGGTGTTCTCTTACTATAAACCATCATCACACTAACGGCTACTGCAGGTGTACAGAAACCTCATGAAGGTTCTTTACTGATTAGTGAGATGAGCAAGCCTGTGTTTGAAAGTCATAAAGTATCTCATGATAGAGGCAATGTGTCTGCAGCCTGGGGTACCTAGTCCTAAATAGGCTAACCAATGTATTTGAGAAGGTACTATGATGACTCAGGTGTGATGTTTGTCTATTTCAGATTAGAGTTCATTCTTTGGTAAAGAGTAGTAGTGAGAGACATTTACCATCACTCACTCCCCCTCATGAACAGATTGGACTCAATTTAACTTGATGGTAACTTTGAGTGGACTAAGATTGAGCCAGTAATCACATATGGTCTAAGAGCTCTCAAAATTGGTTGATTATTAGACTAGCCTTAATCACTTCTTCGTTATGTTCCCTGTTTTCAGATGACGCTAGCTGTCTCTGGGATCAGCTATCCTTGCCATCACCTCAGTGTTTGTCGAAGGTCCTCACCAGCCAATTCCCAGGAGCCCACAGAAGAGGTACACACACTGTGGATTAGTTTCTCCCTGGGCGCTGTGTATACATGCTAACTCCTAAAACGTGGTAATGAAATGCTTCTGTTAATTCTGTTAAAATAAGTCTGGCAATTAATGAATCATTTGTGTTTCCAGTGTGCAGATGTCCATATGGTCAGCGACAGCGAGGGGGATGATTTTGAGGATGCGTCAGAGTTTGGTGTGGACGATTCAGAAATGTTTGGAATGGGCGCCTCTACCTGTCGGAAATCACCTATGAGTACGTACATTGCAGCAGCTTAATAATGTTAGATTAGAGTTCATGATTGATGCTCCTGGTATTGAATTAAATGGCAGTGACACGCATCCAAAGCTTGGGCTTAAAATAATTTTTGTCCCCTTGCAGTGCCAGAGAATAGTGAGAACGAAGCCGATGCCTTACTGCACTTTACTGCCGAATTTTCTTCAAGGTGAGATGAGCATCAGGTGCTTCTCATATTTAATGATTAACATCAAAAAAGGTTGGCATGTAACAATGTGTCTATGCACTGTGTGTCCTGTAGGTATGGAGAGACCCACCCAATGTTCTTCATTGGGACTTTGGAGGCAGCGTCTCAAGAAGCCTTCTATGGCAAAGCCAGAGATGTAAGTAAGCTGATTGACCGTTTGGGGCCTGATAAGAAGGTTTTTAATTGTTTGAGATAATGTAATGGTGTAACAAAATCCTATTTTTCTTTGTCCCTTAATATTTCAAACAATTTTAATTTTGACTGTGTAAAAGATACGAGGTACTGATACCAATGTTGGCTTGTCCTTTAGCACTGATGTCATTCCTGCTTGGTGTAGCCTAGCCACTGCTTATTTTTATTTTATGTTTTTTTTTGTGCAGGTTTCTTTGCTTAAGATAACACAGAGTAGGAACACAGACGGAGCAGCATATTATTCATTCTCTATATGTCAAGGGACATACTTCATTACTCATATCGTCTCCTCCATTACTGTGCTGGTGGGAATTTAAGATACAATGATCAGTATTATAAACCAGTTTGTCTACTCTTTTCCAGGCTGCAGTAAATTGTATAATGGATTGATTAGATGGAATTCATTATCTTATTTGAGCAAAGGCTCTATTTAAATACACACATAATGTAAAGATGGAATATAATAGAGTTGGGTATCTTGTCAGTGATTTTGGTTCTTATTAATACTTCCCAGTCAGTCTACACAATTATTTTCTGCTATAGAAGAAGATGACACCATGAAGAATTCCTACTGAGTTCTTAGCAGCAGCAGCAGACTGAAAATAGCACTGTTTAAAAAAATAAATGCAAGGTACTGCATTGGTGTGGTGTCTTGCTACAGTTGCTGCGGTTACCAGTTAAAAGGTTTATGCTTTGTGAAGTCCACTTTAAAACACACATCCATGAGTTTGAACTCTTATCAGATGTCAAAACACTGCACAGTGGTTTGTACTCTGATGTGGCACCTTTCAACTGGGAAGGTATTATGATGTAGTTTTCTCCCCATCTCAGTGATTGTTGCTACACTGTTCATGCAAGAAAGTGTTCTTCCTGCAATGTGTTCTTGCATGTATTTGATTCACAACTGCACTGCAGTATGTTTCTGGTTTATGTTGATATTGTGTTGTGGTAAATGTTTAGCCAGGTTCAACTTTTTTGCCAATAGCTCTAAACCTCTGAAATAACTTTATAATGATTATGAGCACTGCCTAAAATGCAGGGCAATGACCAATTTGACTGTATCATGACTCCATACAGGCCATTCTTGCACAAGTAAATATGTCAACAGAACCAGTCTAACTGAAACTGAACTGACAGAGGAAGGAAATAAATTTAACCAACATGCATAGATTGACATTAACAGTATATACTGAGTTGATAAAACTGCTACCTCTCATGTAAGCAGTAAATGTAAATCACTTTTTTCTTTTGTAGTATGCTGGCATAATAATTTATTTAATTCAACATGGAAGTTCTTTTTTTATACAGTGTTTACTGTTATTTGTCTACCCCTTGTGTCATGCTGTGTGGAGAAGGATTTATAGCCACATTGATATCATTTCGTCAAAATCCTCATCAAATTTTCACCCTGACAGCCGAGGCTTTATTTTTAGCTGTCCACTTTCCCTGCTTGTTTTTTGGCTTTTGTCCTTTTAAGGATGCTTGTATCAACTGACAGCTTGTGTGGATTACAGCCTTATTAGACTGTGAGGACACAGCAAGATGTTAGGGGGGTTCAGATCACCAGGCACACAGAGAGGGAGGGAGGGTGGAATAGATGATGGAAGGGGCACAAAACAGAGAGCGTGGTCTGAAAGCAGAGGAGGGTGCAAAAAGTGAAAGTCAGTGGAAGAGACTGAGTGAGAAGAAAGAGAGGAATAAAATCATGAGATGTTGCAGGGTAAGGGATGGAGAGAGTGTGAAATAAACGGAGATGGAAAAACCCTAAAGACAAGCTTGGCGTCTCGCCTGCTTCCCAGCTGATCTCCTCTCCTAAGCCAGCACAATATGGCCGATGTCTGCCTGGTGTTCACACACTCTGTACTGTACCACTGTGCTCTACACAGCACAGGGGCAAAATAGTATTCATTTTCGCTGTATTATGTTTTATTCTGGGTGAGCTTGATTTAGTCTGCCAACTGTGCCGTGGTTAGAATGGCTTTAGGGAAGCTGGATGCGCACAATGAGTTTTGCATGAAAACAGAAGCTATTTGATCTGTACTGTGTTTGTCCTGTTTTGTCACGAGCGTCCTAGACGACAGGCCAAAACATGCTACTTCTGACGGTTTCATTACACAGTAGCATATGCGCACGATTACACCATCCCTCACTACAACCATCCAGCCATCCTATGCTTTGCTGTTTGCTTCCATTTGAAAAGGAGTCTAGTTTTTGTGTCCGCATCGTAGAAAAAGCCTATTTCATTAAGGGGATATTGGAATAGGGCAGATTTGACTGAAGGGGGACTACTCTGAGTTTATAAACACAGGAATCAGTCTCACTCTCTCAAAGCCTGGGAGAGGCTAATCACTAAGCAAAACACTACATTTGATGAAGTGTTTCTGAAGGTGTGTGTTGGGGGACTGTTGAGATAGACTCAATCCATCCTTAATGAAAATGCTTTGGGCTGCAAAGCTGAGCAGAGCTGAGCTGAACCCTCTTGGGGATCAGTGGTTAGTCAGAGCGTACAGAGAGATAGGCCACCCATCACTAACCACGATCCTCACTAAATCCCCATCAAGGCAGTGGTTAATCACTCTAACCCCACTCTCCTCCGCTCTCCACTCCTGTCTCCTGTCTGCCACACACAAAGACACATCAAAATTCATAGCCTTTCTGGAGAGGGGAGTTCAGGCATTTATCACTGCCAAGTATCCGCTTTAAAACCCAGCAATAGCCTTGCAGAGTGAAGAGGAAAGAGCACTTGTGAATTCGAATGAATGTATCAGATCTAGGGCTATACATCAGAGGCAACACTCAGCCATTGTTTATTGACAACACATGAAGATGTTACTCATATATAAATAGATGGGTTAAGAATAAATGTAGCATGTTAGTGAAAATGCAGGACATTAAGATATGATTAATCCTGTATGTGAATATATTTAACCTACATTTTATCATCGTAACGATCAGTAGTTGATCAGGAGAGGCATAGCCAAAAGATATCTACTTAGCTTCAAGCCTGTGATTCAGAGTTGTCAGTTACTTTGATTAGTTTAATCACACACAGCTCAGAATTGGATGTTGTTTCTGTTATAAAGAGGTAATATGTTTTCAGCAGGATGTGTGGAGCGCCTCCTGTGTGGTAGGTCATCGATCTGAATGTGGTTTCCCAATGTGTGTTCATGGTCATTAGATCAGTCATTTGAGCTCTTCATTTTGAAGTGTTTGCTTTTCCAAACTGAGCCTGCCATCTGTAGAGCAATCACTATCTGGACTTCTCTGTCCTTCCCTGCCTCTCACCTTTTCTGTTCATATCTGTATCTCATTCACTGGTCTCCTCTGGCCCTGTTAAACATACCATACATGTGGTTAAAAGGCTCATTGATTGAATGAAACTATTAGCTGTCTGTCAGGTAAAAAGATGTCTCATGATCCGTAGAGTTCCCCTTCATGTTCCCCCAAAGAGTCTTCAAATGTAAGAAATAATTCCAGCACAATGAGAAGATATCATGTGGGATTTTCATTATATTAATATCCGCTTTTCCTTAAATGCAGAGTGTCCTCCACAGCTTTATGTAGAGTGACACTTTGTGTCACTAGTAGCTGGTGGGGAGGGATTAGTTTGGTTGTGATGCATTGTGGGGTTTTTTAGTAATAGGCAGTGTTGGTGCTATGGGCACTGTTTTTTTCTTCTTCTTTCTATTCCATTGTGACAGGTTTTGAGGTGTTAATGTATACATTAATCTAGAAGTGCAAATAAAATAGTGCAACAGAACTATATAATAACTATATTGACCTATAATTAAGTTTATTCTAATATTGAAAAATGTAGTAAGTACAGAGGAACAAATATTCCAATTAAAGTGCATTTTCCTAAACCTTTAATATTACTCATTGATGTGACAATCTAGTAAGTGACAATGGTATAAGTGTGATAATCGGAGATATTGCCTTTGGATACGGGAAATTAAATGGCAGTTATCTTTGTTAATAATATTTAATTTTCTTATTCAAATATTGCATCCAATGCTGTTGCTAGCAGTGTTTTTGACCTTGAATGTTTTTTCCCCTCAGTACTGGGATCAAGAGTTTAAAATGTTGTGATGCCTGAACCAGAGGTCACATAAATGAAGAGCAGGAATGATCTGAAGCAAAGGAATATTAAACCATTTAAGCATCAATATTTAGGACTAAATTATTAAATGTCTTTAAGCAGATTAATGTCAACTATTATATCAGATGTAACACTCCGTTGACGTAACACTCCATTGGCTGGAATTCATAAGGAGGTATACGGCCAAAACCCAGGTTAGTAGCTACAGTCTAGTGCAGTGAATAATATGTTTTATTAATCACAGATACTCATCTTTCCAGATGCCTCATTTAGGAGGGCCACCACGACACAATACAATCTATTCAGTTCAAGCCAGTGAGGTTTTGCTTCACTAGAAAAATATTGTCATTCTATGTTTGGATGGAAAATTATAAAAAAATGTTTAATTAAATGTGGTGATGACTCAAACTCTTAACGATCTACCTTCATAGTAATCGCACCATTGATAATACAGTCAGAGGCTCGTGCTGACTCAATGTGAACACGGTTCTACTGCGCAAATCTTTAGTCTCTCTCGCTCCCTCTCTCGCTCCCACTCACTCACACAAAGCAAGCTTAGATTTAGGTGAACAGGTGTGAGGAAGGGCTATGGGGTCACTATCTATCTCAGGTTGGACCTAGTAATTTAGCTGAACTGAGGGATTTGCTCCTCCCTGCTAAGACAGGCAATACAAAAGATCTGACTTGAAAGCATAGAGGGAACAGAGGGGTATGGACAGTTTAACTAAGATGAAGGAGTTCAGTTTGCCAAAATGCCCACTTTGATTTGTCTTTACACTTGCTCTAATTGAGCATGCATGTGTGTGAGTGTGAGTCCTTCGCTTGTGGCTACCGCAAGTTTGCGCATCTGCGCATGTGTGTTGGACGGCAGTGTTTGAGTGTGTATCAGGTTGTTTTTTTTTTTTCCATGTTGTAAAACTCTCCCTCCCCTCACACTCATTCCTCTCTCAAGACTGAATTTGCTTGTCTTCTCAGCATGAGTGTTTAATCTTTTCAGGCCGTTGAATCGGCCCTGTGAATGAGTCCCCGGCTCCTTCTCTCTAGGAGCCCTGGAGATTATTCTAAAGCACTAATCGTTGAGCAAACACAGCAGTGCTCTCCCATTCCCATTCTACACAGGCCACAGTATAGCACAACTTCTTCTTTCACTTTTTACGCTCTGAGTAGATTTTTTGCTTTTTGGCGTACGTAGCCTAGATTACTGCTCCTGAGAAACAGACCTTTTGACTCCCCCTTCACGGCCATGGTTAAAAATGCACTATGCGGAGACTGAGAGAGTTTTACTTATTTGTTCTTTTATAGCAAGAGAAGTGACATGTAATTTAGAGAGCATTATTTCCAACATTGTCCCCTGGAACCTTTTATGTTTGTGGGTGTGTTTGTTTTTTAATTAGATTGTCAGTAGGAAGAATCTGCCAGGCTTATATGATGGTGTCAATATCCTTGGATTTGGAGCTTCGTCAATATTGTCTGGCCCTGCCGCTACTAACCTGAACAGGCTGCTGGCATTTGGTGTAAAATAAATAGAGTGATTTGTCTGTTTTGTTTTCTCCATATCTTCGTCGCCTCCTAGAGAAGTTTTATTTACACCGCTCTCCATTTGATTTTGCGTGGTATTTGCTTTTTTTTGCCAGTTGTGGCCTCGCTGTGTTCTGTAGAAGTCATGCTGGCTCGGCACCCAGTGGTCTCTCATGTCATTTTATGTGATGTAATGTGGAAATGTCTCTCCAGTGATGAGACACCCACACAGGGCTGAGAGAGTTCACACAGCACAGATCTGAGAGCTCTCGGAGGTGTTTGTGTTATACAGGTAAGTAGTCATCGAACATGTAATCTTTAAAGTCTATTTCCCTCAAACTTAACAAAAGCTGTGCACCCATCGATAAACAGCCAACTGTACTTTTTGTTGTTTCACATTGAATCAACTCCCAATGGGGAAAAAGATGGCCTTCCACTTAAGCAAGACAATTGTTCAGAGGGAGTCAGTGGTCCACTTTGCTCACTCTCTTTTCTTTTCCGCTCCTCTCCACAGAGAAAGCTGCTGGCCATCTACCTCCACAATGATGAAAGTGTCCTCGGCAACGTCTTCTGCTCCCAAATGATGTGTGCTGACTCCATCGTCTCCTACCTGAGCCAGAACTTCATTACATGGGCCTGGGATGTCACTAAAGAAGCTAACAAAGCCAGGTACGAGAGTCCGCCAGACGGCTGTTTGATTATTTTCAGGTGACTTGTTGGTCATAGTCAGTTTTCTCATGTTGAATTTTGTTCGCGCCGTTTGTCTTGCTGCCATTACTCAACATTACAGTTGGGATATGAATAAAGACACAAATTAGTTTAATAAAAAAATGTAGTTTACTAATTGTCTGATATGACTAATACTAGTAATGCACTCAATTCTCTGTTCTCCGTTTTGTTACACTAGATACAGTTTTAAATTACAGTCCTTGAAACATTGCTAGATGAACAAGTAAAATTCAAACAATTTATCAAAAAGAATATTTAAATTTTAATAACAACAAGGTGAAGAAATTAATGATTACCTGTATCTCAAATAATGCAGTAACACATGGTTTCTGTTGTACAGCTGAGTTCAGTGTTATTCCCTTTTCCTGGACCACTCAGAGATCCTGTCACCTCATCATCAGAATCATACTGTTCTTAGTATAGCGTTTTCCCAACTGTAAAGTTAAATAGAACAAGAACTGCACCTCTAAGCCCTGACTGCATGCTTAATCCTTATATTTTATTTATATGTGACTTACTATCTGGAGGAGTGGACTGTGTGCATAGTGAGTTGTAGTTAATAAAAAGGATATGGAATGTATTTCACAAGGAGAGCAGCTTGATTGTGTGCTCTGCAAACTGCCAAAATACCCTGTTAAGGAAGCTGTTACTATCTTGTTCTGGTGTCATAGTTTTTCATACTTCTGTTAGAGGAGGTTAATGTAGTTTTAATTAGTGCCCTGCCCCTCCTGTTACTTACAGTTATATAGTTATTAAAATTTTAAATCTGCAAAGACTGAAGATGGCAAGCTTTTAGAAAATTATCTAAAATATTAGTGTGGATGGAACCTCATTTCACACATAAACAGCATTTTCAAATCTTTTCTCATTAGTGTGGACACAACCTTAATTGCTATCATTCAACTCTCACTCCATTGCTCGCACCCTGTATCTCTGTCTCTCTTCTACTTCATTCCCTTTTTTGAAGCTCGGAGGTTGCATGCTAACAAAAGGCGTTGTGTTTGCATGGTGAGGCCCCTGATTGGGCAATCTTGACTAAGCTGTCTGAATAGAGGGTCAGTGGGAGACGAAGGACTCCGTTGGAGTCCAAACATCTCTATCTTTCCATTTATTCTCAAAGTCCTGGTGCAGCTCCAGCAGGTCAGCACGACACATGTTTATTACACAGGTCCTGCTACTAGGGTGGGTATTTCTATCTGGATAGTCAATTTTGTAGAAGAATATTGGAAATTAATCGAAAGGGTTAGTCTGCAATGTGGGATAAATGATCAGGTCCCCTGCAGGTTCAAGTATAGAGCTGTGGAGAGGTGGAGGTAAAGGTGGACCTGCTGGGAGTCTGATTGAGTTTGTTTATTACCATTATGCCCAGGGCAACCCTCATTTGTCTCCTACTTCCCCTCAGCTTTCTGCTACATCTTTCCTTCTCCTCTTTTCATTCCTTATCCTTCCACCTTTCTTTAATTCCTTTTTCCTTTCTCTTTATCCCACTACCTCAACTCTCTACCTCTCCCCAACACCTCCAGAGTTAAGCCTGCCCTCTGGTAGCAGCCATTTAAGAAAGACTCACACCCTGACCTCACCCCTCCATTATTTCTTTTAAGAATATTCCCTCCTTCCTTCACTTCACTCTCCTTTCTCTCTTGCATTGGCCTCCTTTGCTTTTTGCCCCAGCTGAGCCTTTTTATTGCACATTAAAAGGCAGGCAACATCTGGAGCTTTTCATCACACACAGCTAGTCACAGCTTTGCTGCTAACGCATGCATGCACGCACATGTGCACACTCACACATAAACTGCTTCCCTGCATTCTCACGCTCTCTGGTTGATCCAAAGTGACTGGTGATTGGCATCAATCAC
Organism: Gadopsis marmoratus; assembly: GCA_036023855.1. Taxonomy (NCBI): domain Eukaryota; kingdom Metazoa; phylum Chordata; class Actinopteri; order Centrarchiformes; family Percichthyidae; genus Gadopsis; species Gadopsis marmoratus. The sequence goes on from JAVQJF010059424.1 coordinate 21,573, forward strand.
ACAGGCTGTTAGAAAGGTATTGCGTGTGTGTGTGTGTGTGATGAACCTGCTGATATTGGAATGTGCCTGTTGCTTAGCTCCCCATATTCTCACAGGCCACAGTTAAATGATTAATTATGCATAACTGCAGTTCCACTGATTGGATGCCAGTGTAATTGTCACCCATGGGAAATGAATCTGATATATCTTACAGACGTTGTACTGTCATTGCACATGGCAAATATTGAAACTATCACTAGATAAATGCATTGAAAGTAGATCATTTTATCAGTGTATATCATGCTTCCTCAAATCTATTACACATTTTATTCCTTGCTAACATATCTGTACAAGCACTTCTAACAAGTAAACTAAAGGGACTTTGTTTTCTTGCTAATTCTTATGAACACGTGTATAACTTAATGCAGTCCAGTACAATGGCCCAGCAATACAGGTGTGGTCTTGTTAATGACCAAATTGGGGTCTTAACAGCTGAGAGCAGGGATAAACCAACAGGCAAACCTGTTCTGTACACTTGACTTCTCCTCTTGACATCCTCCTACCTGAAAACATAACTGGCACAAAATGTCATTTTCAAATCAAAACATGTCCATGTTTGCTCTGAAACAAAGTGTGTATGACACAGTGAGCTATCCGAGCATCCGGTTCCCAGATATACTCCCATACAGGTGGCTGGCAAAAACATTCCCTGCAGTGCTACTGTACTAGCCTGAGTCATCAGCTGCTCAGTGGAGCAAGTGTTAGGTCTAACCTGTCAACTCACATCTTCATGCACCACTTTGATGCGTAGAAATATGATGTAACAGACCAGGGAAACATTAACTGTTTTAGCTGTCTTTGTGTGCAGTGAGAGGTGAAGATGAGTGACAAATTAGAAGTTGTCAATCACATAAATCATTGGAGCAGAACCTTAAACCCAATGTTAGTGGCAAGTTCCATGCAGGTGTTTCCTCTACATTTAGTTACCCCTGAAGGATTTTAAATGCCACAGGTCTGGAACGGACTAGGCTAGTTGGATGAGACTGTGCTGAACTGTTCGTCTCAGTTCCTGGAGTAGCTTGACTTCCTAGGTTTAGTCTGTGTATCCAGATAGCAGTTTTTATGCTGTGATGATGATTTTTACTTCGGTGGACTGACTTTCCTTAGTTTTGAGATAGAAACCAAAGCAGGTTGGTTTGTGTTTGATGGGAGATTTGAGATAGGGTTACCCTTCAAGTTAAGTGTCCATTGTTCCCTGGCCTTTCATTACAGGTTAGAGTTTCCCTGTGGGCTATTGTTATGGTCTGCCTGGGTTAAGGTCTGAACAGGACAAAATGATCAGTAGGATTTAGGGTACCCAACTTCTTCATTGCAAGACGTGGGTCACCCAAAGTTCAACATTTTGAAAACTTTAGTTTGAGTCATAGTCCTAAAATATCTTGAATTCATTTCCGCTTTGAACTCAGGTGCTGTAGCTTTCATCTATATTTTGAGCATGTACTAGTATGATCACTACATTAAAGAGTACCTCAGTGAGCTCAAGTACTCAGTTTCACAAATTGAGAAGTCTGCAAGTAGCTCCCTCAGCTTTGGCTTCATATTTTAATGAGTTACACCCCCTTTCAGACAGCATACCATCCCTCTATCCTCTTCCTCTGACCCACTGTCCCTCCATCCATTCCATTACTTCTCTATTTTACCAGCCAGTTATTAAAGTAGATCTTATTAAAAGGCGAAGGAAAAGCTAATCTATATTTGCATTCAGTCTATAGCAATTCATTAATATTATGACATTTACAGGGAGCTTGGCGGGGCCCCGGCTGCCTGCTACCCTTTTCCCTCTCTGAAATGTTAATTTAAAAGTTCTGTCTTTGTAATGGAATAAGAAATCCTCTCTTGCCCTATCAATTCTGGGTGTCTGGCGAGGAATACTAATTCATCTACGGTTCCAATTGAGATAGCATGTCACTCTGATGGAATAAGAAAATGCAGAATTGGTTTTAAAGTCCTTAATGCCACGAGTTGTGTGTATTTCTCTTTTCTGCTGCAATTGGAAAAAAATCTTTGGTGTACATGCATGTGTATGTATATGTCTGCTTTATGATCTATGCATTTTTTTTTCAAATTACAGGCCCTGAAATATGTGTTCAGTTCCAAGAAAAACTATCAAGTGAACTGAGCAGAAGTAAAAAAAAAAATGTTTTATTTAAAAATAATAATTTTTTTGTCTTCCAGACTACTCACCATGTGTACGAGGCACTTTGGCAGTGTGGTAACACAGACTATACGGACATACAAGACAGACCAGTTCCCCCTGCTTCTTATTGTCATGGGCAAACGCACATCTAATGAAGTTCTAAATGTTATTCAAGGTAATTACAGCTTTATTAATAGTATGATTAACCATAACATCTGTAGATATAAAAACACAAAGATTAAATTACACACTGTATGTTGTGATTGTTTGATTGCTTTTTATCTTAAGGCAATGCGACAGTGGACGAGCTGATGATGAGGTTAATGGGAGCAATGGAGATCTTCACAGCACAACAGCAAGAGGACATCAAAGATGAGGTAAGGTTTGAGTACAGTCAGGATCCCTGTGACCACAGACAAACACAAAAGTCAAGCTCTGATTTTTAGACATATAGAAAGGCTTCGGATTATTTTGAAAAGTAACTTCTTATGACTTACAGTGTACAGTCTGCTCCTGTTGACTAAGCTTTCTAAACTTTGTTTTATTACCTATTATGGCCTCAGGACAAAAATAAATTAATATTCCTACTAATAGCCCAACCAGAAACTCAAGTATGTATTTTGAGAGAGACCTCAAATATTTAGGTGTTTGTTTGAAGTGGAAACCATGTCTTTCTAACTTTACTCTGAATCTAAAAAATATATTTTCTGTCCTGTCTTCAGTATCGATCTCTTTTTGAAATGGTTACAGTTAAAGTTTCATAATGATAAATTTAAGTTAGTGAGGTGCAGGGAAAAATTATGTGTATTGCTCCTTTTTGTGACTGTGGCTTCTCGTTAAGTTCACTAACTGCTGTCAGCGCTGTTTTTTTCTCTGAATTTTGGTCTGTTGGGGATGACCTCACTTTAAATCGGGTCTATTATCCTCCGGTCTATTTCAGACCAGACACAACAGTCCTCAGGTCCCTTCGGTTTCAGGTGTCTTAGAAAAGTGTGTATGCACATTGGGTTGGAATAGGCTTTGTTTTCGACCTGTGAAGACCTCTACTAACTCAGAAATAGTAGTAGTAATTTAAACCACTTGGTTAATGAACCAATTTAATTTGCTTGCTTTAGCCTTAGTGGGACAGTTGAGCCAGTCTTTTACTTCCTGCTTAAGAGATAAATGGCAGCATACTGGGACAGATCAGACAGCATTGTTACACTGTGGCATACTTGTAATGACAAGCAGAGAATATTTTCTCTTCATTCCTGTTCCATGTGCCAACTACCGGTTTTTGAATAGGTACAGGACTCAAACTTGTCTCCCATTCAGTCCAGTGTGTATGTACCACTGTGCTACTCTGTGTCTGTCAACTACCTTTTTTACTCCAATAGAAAGTGGACAAACACCATTGAGGGATACACTCCATACAAGAAAGTGAGGGAACAGTGGTGGTAGTCTTTCATGTCATAGGCAGGAATCTGGGACAGTATGACAGGGAGTCAAAGACATTCATCTAACTTAGGTTTATGGATTAGCAACAATATAGAGTGTCTTTGTAGACTAACGTGGGATTTTTGTGTAATTTAAATAATATAAAAATTCATGTACATTAGATAGATTTGTGATCATGTGAAATCCTTTGTCAATGTCTTTCTTATTCTCACACTTTCTCTCAACCCTCAAAAGCATAATGCCCCATGGCACAGCTGTCGCTGGTGCAGTAGTCATTATGCTTTTGGGTTGTCATCTGTCCGTCCTATTCTCCTGCTCACGATCTCAGGAAGGCTATGAGGGAATGTCTTCAAATTTCGCACAAATGTCCACTTGACTGATCATTTCCTGGAAAACCACATTTTTGGCCATTATTCACCACAACTCAGGAACAGAAGGGGAGATTGTGACCATATTTCACAGTTGGTTGGACACTGAATAAGTGACACTTTATACTCAAAGGTCATTATGACCTCAAAAATAGGTATTTAGCCATAATTTAAGAATTAATTGACTGATTCCAGAGTTTACACACACAGGTGGTACAACAACATTTCACTTTCTGGCTCATCAGAATCAAGTGACTGCAAACAACGTATTGGAGCACGCTTAGCTAATCATGATCCTGAGTGAGTGAGTTTCACCAACAGCTCAAAGAGAGCCTTCACATCTAAAAATCATACATCTATTGTAGTCCTTCATTAATTAGTTAAATCGGTGTATATTTACTGGAATCATACATATCTGTCATCAATATAATGATATAGTTCCATTTAGCCAAACATACACTTTATACCTTGGATTCCTTCCAAGTATTCACTACATTCACTACTGAGTATGGACAGAGACATGGATGTAAACTGCAACTTGACTGGTTGGCAGAGGCATACAACCGCAGGGCGCTAAGTCTAGTTTGACTACTGTATCTATAGATGACAGATGTCACACCATATTAGAAATGTAATACATTTAAACATGCAGTCAACCAAACAGCCTCTCTAACAATGCTAATGTGTTAGTCATAGCATTTCCACTTATGGGAACTGTGCTTAAGGAATGAATCTTGTCACACACACACCCTGTGGGTATGACAACCTCAGGTAAGTTACTGAGTATTGAGTGACAGGAATAGCTTTGTATTGTTTTTATTGCTACAATGCTGTGGATTCATTTTGAATTTGTCACACTTCAAATAATCATTAATGATAAGAAGTGACAGATAATTCAGAGTATGTGTACGTGTCAGATCAGAATGTGAATCATGAAGTGTACTGTAGGGTCACACTTAAGGCTAGGTATCGTTTGAATTTTTTTTCAATATTTGTGCCAATGCAATACTTGAATACAGGTCCATTCTCAGTACCTTCTTTTGGTAAATATGAGCATGTTTTTCTACAAAACCCAGTTTTTCATTTAACATATAAGCCAAAGTTCTCAAATGTTATATGTTTTCTAAATACAAGCTGTCGTACAAGAACTTTGTCGAAATTAAACAGTCTAAGATTGTCAATATTTACATGTAAATCGGGGCCTGGCTGATCACAGAATGAGTAAACAAGAATTTGAGCAGGCTCTTGCTGCCAGATTTCACTGCCTGACAGTTTCCGATACTCTGTACTACGGACACATTTAGCTTGGTACCAAAAAAGTACTGACGTTCAATACCCATCCCTATTCACACTGGTGGACTGATTTGGTTCACTACCTTACATTGTATATCAACCTAATTAACTAATATTATTTGCAAGTATTGAAACTATATTTGGTAGTTATTTTAATACAGTAACACACATCTTATGTCATCTTGTCTATAGAAAACATCAAATTAAGTCCTCCATAGTATGCTTACCGCTACATAAAATAGTTTTGTTTTGAAAATAATTGTGCATGCTTCTTTTCTTACAAGCTGATTTGCTTTTCGTGCTTAGAAAGCACCAGAAAATGTTTTCTTTGTCTTAATTTTTTATGCCATCTGTACAAAATAATTGAATTGTATTACTGAGTTATTATCACTTATTTTGTAATCGCGCAAAAACTGGCTTGAGATCTGTCAGAGCAATAAGAAATCAGATTTGCCAGGGGATAAGAGTGTAGTAAAGCTGTTCTGAAACGGTATTAAAGTGTGATAATTACCCAGGCGTGGCCTGCCAGAAGTAAATAGCTTGTGAAAATGTCACAAGAAGACAGCATGAAGACGATAAGTGATGATGAAAGCATAATGTTCCAGTGTGATTAATCATGATTGGAACCAATAACCACAGGATTTTAGTATATCTTGTATCTGACAGGACCTACAGTATGCCATCTCCAAGGTGGAGTCAATCTTGACACTGGACTAATCCCTTCTTCACTGTAGCAGCTCTCAGCCGTTAGTGAATTTCCCTCACTACCTAGCTCTCAATCCCTCTTTCTTCTTGCCGTTGTTTTTTTTTCTTCCACCTCAAAGACAAAGACGGCCTCAGACACGAACACAGACTTCCACCCAGCCCAGACATACCACTCTGACAGTGACTTTTGTGTCCGTCTGGAAATTGAGCAGCTGGACAGCCGCATTGTGCCTTAAACCAACCTTACTGACTCGCCAGTGATTTCTATGGTTGTCTGTGTTTTAGCTTAATAATTAGTAACTGACTGACTCCACAGCGGTGTTTGTGGTCTGCATCTGTCAGCATCACGTGCCATTTTCACTTCAGGTCATTTCATATTAATTTCATGTGAAGAGCAGTCAAAACTGAAGTCATAGTCAAGTCAAAGTCTGCTTTATTGTCAATCTTGCAGCATGTATAGGACATACAGAGGATTGAAATTTTGTTACTCTCAAACCGGCTCAGCAAAATTAATATAACCAACTAATAAAAACAAGACATAACATAAGGGCAACCAACTAAAACCAAAATAAACATGGCGTAAGGCACATAACAGATTTAAATCTGTGGGTTTGGGTCATGTACAGTATCAGTGCAATAGAATTACCTTGTACATTGGTAAAGTGAATGTTGTGCCAGTGCAGTTCCTGAGAGTGTCGAGTTCAGTGTTAGGGGAGAGTTATTTATAAATAATTACGTTTATAAATTTATTTATAAATAACTATAAAATTTGCCCCAATTAAAATAGCTCTAATCCACAATAAAAATGTGTTATTTGAGCAAACATTAAATGTGTGACAGCTTGCATTTCTGACTTCTGACCACTAAAATAGAAGTTTATTAGCCCCATTCTAAGATAGCACATGTCTAGCCAACATAATGAGTGGCCAAGATATAGATGTAGAAAATCTGTTTTGTTTTTCCTCCAAAGATAAGTTCTTTAAAATCACATTGTGTTTAACGTTTCACATCGTGCCTCTCGTGCACATTAGGTCATTCAAAGCAAATGTTCCTTTTGAAAACTTATTACAGCAGCACAAAATGAGTATCAAACATGAGCCACTGTGCAACTTGTTTGCGTGACTCAGGGCCAGTCTATTGAAGGTAGCCACTTTTGATGCTTTTGTCCCTCTTTACTATTCTTTTACAGTTTCCTTTCAATGTTCATCTATTGTGCAGGCCAAAAGCACAAATGTATCCTTTGCATTTTCTGATTGAATTCAACAATACACACTGTGCTTTTGCTTAGCCACTGCTTAGCTGCACAGTAGCCCTCTGATCATCACAATAAGCTTACTTTGCCATATCCGGGCTGGCACACAGCATGGGCCTTCAGAAAATAGAAAACTAATGGCTGTGCACTGTTAACACAATGGACACTGGTATTTAGTCCCAGTCTTTATAAAACACTTTGTAGCCACAGCAGGTAGAAAGAGAAGGGCCTCCTGTCCCCTTCCCTCTGTACAAATAGGAAGAGAGAGGCAGAGTGAATGAAAAGAGAAAGGGACGGTGAAACTGAGATGAGGAAACATAATGACAGCCCGGTCACAATGAATTCCCCTCTGGTGCTACTCTTTCATACCTGGTGTTTGTACGCAACCACACTTGACATGCTGCGTTTTCTATTGCTTGGTTCTTTCTGGCTTCCACACCCGGCATCTAAGCTTAGATGTTTTGTTCTTGTGTGTCCTTTTTATTATGCTGTTAGTTAATGGGCCCTGCTTTTTTTTTCTCCCTCTCTCCACCCAGGACGAGCGCGAGGCAAGAGAGACGGTGAAGAGAGAACAGGACGAGGCCTACCGCCTGTCTTTAGAGGCTGACCGTAAAAAGGTATTTTCAAAAGAAATTAAATTGTCTACTTCAATCGATGCGCTCTGAGTTAGTTCTGGTATACTAGACAGTAAATGTACATCATGTAATTTTTGGGTTTCACCACTTCTAGAATTATATGTTTTTAAAAAAGACATCTCCATTTTCTTTTTGTACAATTTTAACTAATTTGTTTTTAATTTAATTACACTACAGTTGCTCTCTTTAATGCTATTGAGCACAAAATGCATATTAATGAAGTACATTGACCCTAGGACTGAAACAGATACTTGATTAATTGATTAGTCGATTGAAAATTGTTTTACAATGTTGATAAACTGATTCGTCATTTAAACCTTTTATCAAAAAAAAACTTGTTCCTGTTTTTTTTTAATGTGAGGATGTTCTAAAATACTAAGTTACTTGATCTCCAAAGAAGTATCGGTAACAATTATTCGAATGCAACTTGTGGGAAACTTAGTAATAGTCTTTGGCATTGTCACTTGGTGTTTTGATTTTGCTTCAGCTGTTACATCCCATTTGGTTAAATTCATTTGTTTCATTTTCAGAGAGAAGCCCAGGAGAGAGAAGAGGCCGAGCAGGTTCGCCTGGAACAGATGAGAAAGGAGGAGGAGGAGGAGAAGGAGGTGAGAGGAACAGCCATAAACACACCACGCTCACATTATGCAAATTACCTAAATTAATATTCCAACTTTATCAGTGCACGGCAGAACAGTAATATGTTTTGCCAGCGCTCAGTGATTGTGACATTGTGCTGTCTTTCTATGTCTGTCTTGCTCTCCCTTCACTATAATGAGTCAATTAGATTGTGGTTTTGGTGAAGCCTGCCAGTCAGTGACGCATTTGCGTTGTGGGTGAACAGGCATGTCAGAAGAGTGAAATTTCCTAATTACAGTGAGGCCCATCCTTGTTAATGTCACCTTACATACACACAGTTATTGTTCTTTTTAACTGCTTTACATTGGTATAGCACACAGCCTAATATTGAACCCCAAGTGAACAAAAGACTGAGGCGATTCATGTACACAGGCTTGTGCACCAACACACACACAACCTAAGCAAACACACATATTCACTTGAAAACAATTATTGCATGTGAAGAGGGGGCAAATACACACACAGGCAGACACACTGTCACGCATGCAGGAAAAATAATAATTGTCTGTGAGGATGGCACCAATGTTGTAATACAGTCTATAGTAATACAGTGTAGTCCTTGCATGATTGTTGTTTACTCAGCACTGAAAGGTATTGGGTGACCCGGCTCGCTTAGGTGATTTGTCACTTAAGTTAAACAGACAACAACAAAAGAGCCCTGGAAAGGCCTTCTTAATTATATCACAGTAGTCCACAAACCAAATCCTGTTTGCACGCTTGTGTATTTTAAACAACAATAGGCACTATGGCTTTGCGTTTCCTAGTTATATCAATTTTCTCAGTGGTTTCCATGGATCTCCTGTGCTGACATACTAGTGTTGTGCTTGGGCTACAGTCTAGATATCCATAAATAAGAGTGCCAGCAACAGCTGCTGGACCGGACAATGACAACTTAAGTTTCTTAACTATTAAGCAGGATCTAAAATGGGTGCCCTTTTGCTTTATCACGACATGATACTACATTTTGTTGTGTGTACTCCTATTTCTGATGGGGCTTCGGGCCACAGATATACTGACAACCAAACATGTGGAAAGAAAATTGGGACTGAGGAATTGTTTTGTGGACGTTTTTGATGGATAAAGAAAAACAAACATGTTTTATGAAGAAAAACATATACCACAGCACACACAGGAGACCACAAAGAAGTTAGCAATAGTTCACTAGCTGCTTGTAGCAGCTTAAATCAGATATTATTATCGGCAAAACCAAAGGCGATCGCACCTTTGCGGTCTTAGCCCCAACCCTCTGGAATCTTCTTCCCCACGTGGTCAGATTTGCTGAATCTTTGCACAGTTTTAAGTGGCTTTTAAAAGCCCATCTTTATAGGCAAGCCTTTTTATAAATCTTGCGCTGTGTTTTTATTGTAATTAACATTTGTGTTTTAAAAAGTCCTGTATAAATAAAGCTTTACTTAAATTTTTTCTACCGTAGAGAAAGGAGACATTTTGATTGATTTTGGGGGGTGGAAGGTGTCTTGTACAGATACTGTGAATACTGCTCTTCACCTGAACAGTTCATGGTAGCTGTTGCTTTTACTTTTCCTGACTTAATAGTGTTATAAACGGACGTCATATATCCTTAAATCGAGACTGTGCCACGATATTGGTATAACCTAGTTTCTACTTGATGGAGGCGTTTGTCTCCTATATTTTTGTTTTGTTGATTTGTTGTTTTACTATTATATTAACAAATATTTTCATATCCTAAAACTACACTTGTTGCACTATAAATACTTCAATCTGAGAAGGTGAAGAGCCTACCATAATGTGAGCTGTTTTTATGTTTGAACTTGATCTTTTTGTTTTTGTTTACAGCTTTTATTTGTATCTTATGAGGTAGTAACCTGCCTGCTGTGTATGACAGAAACTGCAGACACAACAAAAACATCAGTTGCCACCAGAGAGCGGACAATGCTAGTGGGAATGCTTTCTCTGATTTTGTGCCTTTTGTGCAAAGGAGAGTGAGCTCCTACTTTCATAGGAGCTTGTGAATTGAGGGGGGGTGGTGTGTGTGTGCAGTTTGCATGTGTCTCATGTGCCTGTGTAGGTTGACAACACTATTTACCTCCTTCAGAGGGTCTTAGCATACAGTTGTGTGGCTGTCAGGTGCACCTCTCCCCCCCACACCCATCATGTGTTTGCTTTCTGTGTTTAGCCGAGCGGAGGCAGATAAATGGATGGATAGATGCTTCTGATTATTTGTGTGGAGCAGCCTGGGGCTCTGGGCCTGAGGCTCGACCAGACGTGTGTCCTGTGGTTTCTTTAGGGACGCTACCTCTCACTTGTGTGGGTGTATGCTTGTGTCTGTGGTTGACTGTCTATATTTGTATGTCCACTAGCACACACTCCTTTCTGTTGTGTGTGTGTGTGTGTGTGTGTGTGTGTGTGTGTGTTTGTCTCGGTCTCCAGGGGCCCCTTTAACTCAGTCAGCATCAGCTCTTATACCTTAGGGAGCTGATGGCGGAGCAGTACGCGCGCTACCCTGCCCACCCAACACCAGAAGCTGCTAATGAGCTACTGTTGTACACTCTTATGAAATATAATTGCATTATGGTGTGTAAATAAAGCTGGGGCGTGTTGTCACAGCATATGCTCCCCGGCTGGCCAAACAGGAACAACAAGCCGGCGGAGGAGGAGGTGAGGGGCAGGAGCAGAAAGAGGAGGAAGGCTCGAGGGAGCGGCTGCAGCACTTTTTTTTTTTTTTTTACAGCACAGGAGAGCTGATTAGCTTTCCTGTGGAAGGCGACAGTTGTCAATGATTATCGTTTGTGGTAGATATGCCACTCTCAATCTGGTGTAGACAGTATTACCAATGTTAGTGTCTATGAATAAACTATCAGCTTATTTAAGTGAGGTAGACACTGAGGTATCCAACAGGCACAATCTCAGATTTCCCTAATAGAGTGAGCAACACCAAGAAAGCATGAAGCACCAAGAATAACTTTGGCTGTTTTTTAAATGTACTGAAATGCTACTTGGCAACCTTCTGAGCTACGCCAGGCTTTAGGGAACTGGGTGAGACACAGGGCAACTAATTTAATAACATTCTCAGGACAAGAAGATCCTTTAATTAATGTAAGGCAACATTGCTGCAATCAACTTCTTGGCTTGTCTTACATACTTGTTTGGATAGTGTGTCGTCATCTTCGTAACTGCCAATGTTACCATTGAATCTCTGGTTTAAATTTACCATGAACACAGAGACTGGTCTAGTATTTTATAGTTACACTTCATTGAATCTCAGATTTTTTTTTTTGTATTCCAGGAGGACTTTGTATAAGCTTCCTGGCTTCCTTCCTCTCCTGCACTTATTCAATTAGTTTTTTGATTGTGTGTCTTTAACCATGGTGCTTTAAAATTGCAAACAAATAAACAAGCTAAATTAGAAGATATTTTCATCAGGAAGGCATTTGTCCTCTTTTTAATAGATTCCCCACTAATTTTGTAACTTTTTTATTTTGGCTAATATTACTGACTGCTGACTGCTGTCAACAAACTGTGAAATGAAAAAAGACTTTGTAATGCTAATGGTATTGAAATAAAAAGAACTGCAGCCCCAGTAATGGCAGCTGCGTCCCACCAGCACCTGTATGTAAACATCTCTGTCTGTATTTGCAACTTCTTCGTCTACACTCGTTCAGTGTGATCACAAAAGAAGCCATGATTCCTTTGTTACCTCTGTCCTCTACAAGCAATGAAATCCACCTTTAAACACTTAGGCTATTTGCATAATCGTCATATTGATATGTTTTTGGTGATTATGAGACGTTTACACAAGTAACATTGTGCTCTACTGACCAAAATACTGGCTTTTCTCCACTCCTTCTTGCAGGCAATCCGCTTGTCATTGGAGCAGGCCCTACCGCCAGAGCCTGACGAGGATTCAGCAGAGCAAATCAGCAAACTGCGAATCCGCACACCAAGTGGTGAATTTTTGGAAAGGCGTTTTCTGGGCAGCTGTAAGCTCCAGGTCCTCTTCGACTTTGTGGCCTCCAAGGGATACCCCTTTGAAGAGTTCAAGCTCCTCACCACCTTCCCTCGTAGAAATGTGAGTTGCAAGCACATGTTTAAAGAATAATGAACTCCTTTTGCACGTACAGTATGTGTCCAGGAAAGGGGCTTTAGAAGACCAACACAGCTAGGCTGGTAAATTCACGTGGAGAGGGAAAGACTTTTCACTAAGGTGGGAGTTGAATTACCATGATGTCCAATCTTATTTTGTGCTGTCTTTCATAACAGTTCTCTCCCCTGGCACGTAACACCAACACAAACCAGTGCTAAATTTGTCCTTACTGCAGAAGAGTAGCAGCAGGTTATGAAGGGTTCTCGGCCACAGCTCACATCTCTGCTGGAGAGAGCCACAGCTGTAATTGGCTTTTCCGTTCGGGTCTGGGCTGAACCTCAGGCGATGGCTGTGAGTGGAGAGCAGCAGGAAAAAAACTTAAAGGCAATTTGTTGTGGCTGATAGTTGATTTAGTGTTTCCTTGCTTTTTATCATGATTGTTTTCATTGTTTGTGTGCTGCAGCAGCACTTCCTTTGTTTACTCGTACCTGTGATTGGGACAAGTTAAGCCAACTGTTTATCCATCCACCTGCGCACTCGAATTATTCAGTGAATATTAATTAGTATCGGTCCATTGTGAATACAGTACACTATGACTAAGATACAGTTGTCAGCACTAACAGTAGTATTCTCTGTGGCTCTTCTGCTGACGCCCGGCAGCATTCAGCCAGCTACAACCAGTCATTAGAGGGCTTGGTCGCCGCACTCTGTGCTAGTGAGTTAATGAGCACTGTTTTAACTACCAGTTTAATTAGCCATGCTGCTGGAAACAAAAATGAGATTTCCATTAATCAAGAGAGGAGTGCATGTGGAGAGGTGGGTGGTGGTGGTTGTATAGAGGTGTGTGTGTGTGTGTGTGTGTGTGTGTGTGTAGGCCTGCCCAGGCAGTGTGCCATCGAAGTCTGTAGAGACCGCTGGGGCACAAACACCTCAAACTAACACACACATTAACGCACAGCTCACACTCTTCATTTCGTCACAATCACACACTTCAACACATGCACAAATATTTTCAAGCAAACACATGCCCCGCTCACAACTTTGTCACTTAAAGGATTCACAGTTGTCTCTTTATAATCAAGAGTAAACATGTGTTTGAGACAGAGATAAAGATGTGTCTGCATCGCAGATGAAATTCCGGCAAAAACAGGATGGGAGGATTAGAGGGGTAGAGAAGCGAGAAGAGGATGGTGACTGGAGAACTAGTCAAAAAAGAGAACAGGGAAGACAAAAGCTTAAACAAAGAAAAGATTTAATCACAGAAACAGTCTGAAAGAGAAAGGGATAGAGAAGACAAGTGGAGAAGATATTAAAAAGAAGAGGATGGGAGATAATTCCAGAAAACAGAAAGGCGAGAGATTTGGGGAAAGAGAGGAGGAAAGCAGCTCAGTGGTAGTGCCAGTATGAGGCTGTGAACACAGGCCCCTGTCTAATCCTGCAGCTCTGTGTTGTAATTAAATGAGAGGGAGCATAGAAAGCCTCCATCCCGTCCAGACGCTCTCACTGTTGCTCTGCCAGGATCAGAGGATGGAGGATAGACCACTATTGCATTTGTAATACTGCACAACTGTTGAAACCTTCTTTCCCTTTTCTAGTTTTCAGCAGCTTTGTGCAGTGCCACTCTTTCTTTTGCTGTTTCCCTCGTCAGCCTGCTTTGTTTCATTTCCATTCATTCAGCTGTAACACAAATCACTGGATTTCTTCAATCCAACCTGAGAAATATACAACAAAAAGTTGTGTTGTATATTTTTGGCTAAAGCTAAACATTATTGACCAGGGGAAAATGCTATATTGTGAGTTAGTAAATCTGGTAACACATGTTTATTCCCATTTGTCTAATCAACTTTTGACAATTTGAGATAAATCATCAGAGCCAGATCAGATGTCTTTGATTCAGGATTTTTCCACTTTCCTGTAGCTTTGCAGAATGTCTATTAGTCTCCAAATTTTGGACTCCGTCTCTTCCTCAGCATTTGGTATCAGTGGCTTATCTCTTCAGCACTACAGCAGGCCTTACACTGGCATCATTTGTACTAGGCTTAGCCGTGCTCAGGGAACTAACCCTTCCTCCGTTTCTATGACTGTCAGCGAGTTTGAGGAAGGAGGGGGGAGACTTTTAGTGTTTCAGTTTTCAGCTTTCCATTCAAGAATTTCCTGCTTTTTTCCTTTGATACTTGTTGATCACAAACCACTGTTGAAAGGCCTGGGGTCTTCTTCCTTCAGCTCACGGTGAACATGTTTAGACTGCCAGTATAATAATCGGCGGTCGGCTCTTCCTGTCTGGCTGCTCATAGGCACCCAAACACTGTCAAACCGGCGTACTCATTTTCTCACTGTGATACTGTACTTTATTTCACCTCCTCTTAATCCTTCTTCCAGCTCTTTCAGTGAATTCGCCCCAATAATTCTTAGACAAAACCTGAGATGCAGTAAAAATAAACAGTGGCACAGAAGAAGCAGTGCGTTGTATTGAAATAGATTTTACATCTGTTACACCAGTATGTTTAGTTTTTCTTGTCCTGCTATCTTAAAGAATCGTATTGACAGGAAGAACTACAGCGGTTTATTTTAAAAGTAGCTTCACTCTGAGTTGCTTCCTTGGGTTTGTGCTTATAATGTTCTCTCCACGTAACACAAACCCAAAGCTTCATAGAGCTACATCTCTTAGTCCACGTTCACAGGCCAGTATCTCCCTGATCTCTCAAAGTCCCCCTCCTCTCGAAAATGGGTTTTGCATATTCTTACTTCAGCTTCACTGTGCAGAATGATTTATGTGGAGAGTTTGACAGTTCAATCAATATACGCTGCGAATTGACTCATTTTCTGTCCAGTAGTTTAACTTTTGAAATGAATAATATTTGCATATTCATTGATTCTGGATTCTTCAGTAGATTTTAAGATCTTTTGAGGATGAGGTCATTTAACTTTTTTTGTGGCAAGTCATGTCAGACACAAATTGTTATTCAAAGCAGAGTATTTGTACATGTCTTAAAATGTGTCCAGAGGGAATCTTTCGTGTTAAAAGCTGAGTTTTACCCTAAGAAGCTCAGCCCCCCCCTCCTCACTTTCAGCCGTCTCCTTCTCCTCTTCCTTACAGCTTTTCCTCCCTTTCCCCTCCTCTTTCCTTCTCTTCCTGCCTCTCTACCTCTCTTCTCACACAGTCCCCATCTTGTACAATTACACTTTTGTTTTGCTCTCCATCCTTTGTCTCCTACTCCCAAATCTTTCTCTTTTACCCTTTAAATAAATACCCCTTTAAACATATTTTTTATGCATAAACTAGTCTGTCTTTATTTCCCCTCACTTTGCTTGCTCTCTGCTTTTCTTTTCGTCCCCATTTCCCGTTTCTCTGTTTTCCCCCTCAGTCCTACCCCCCGTTCAGTCTGTGCGGTGCATTTATTCCTTTGATGTACCGTATTCTGGTCTGTTCTTTTCTGTTCACGCCCCGGCGCTACGTGTTGTCAACGCTCCTGGCAGCAGATAATGATCTCCCACTGCTTTTGTAATTGGCCAAATAAACACTTGACAACACTAGTTTAAAACAGACAAGTTATTTGGTTTTAATTAACATAGTAGGGCCTGTAATGGCTTCATTAAAAATGCGTTATTTCAGCTGCACGTTTGATTATGTTGGAAGCTGACATCTTGAGGGCCTGTGTTTATTTTCCCTTTCTTTCCTTTCACGGCTGAGCGTTGCTTAGTGTCGCCTCCTCTGTTATCAGTGTGTTTTATTCATTTGAATCAAGTGACTTACAATTGTGGTATTTATTTTAAACTTCACATTAAGTGCTAATTATGTGGTTTTAACCGTTGAAATCTGCTGTTTGATAATGCCAGATACACGGGGTTGATATTAGCTGATTATTATATGTCATACAATATTTCAGGAAATAAAGACAAAATATCAAAGATTGCAGAGAAGCACCATCTGTCTTTTTTATTTGGTTCCAGTTTTAAAATTAGGCTTTTTAATGCTGAGCTTCCAGATATTGTATTACCTCTTTAGATTTCAGAGTTCAATTCAGTCTTTATTCTGTTCATTTGTGTATTTTATAATTAACAACTGGAAAAGCTTTTTTCCACAAATACGTTTTAGTCAGATGAACATCTTTTTAAATTTATTTCGTCTTTTAAAAGAGCCAAGATGGTTCCCTAATTCAGCTGATTGATTTGATCTAAATTGACTGATGAAAATTATATTGACTCAAGGTTAAAAACAAACTGCAAAGCAGAGTGCTAGATTGTGTCTGTCTTATGTATGTATGTATGTATGTATGCATGGCTGTGTAGGCACAGGAGGAGAGAATATGGCTTAGGCAGAGCAGAGGAAAAACAACAGCTTTGTTTGTTGACAGATGCCTCCATTCTTATGGTCTGTTAATTGGATAACAATGTAAACAATCACCGATGGCGCCCGTCTCCTGTGTCAGTGTGGCATCTTGTTTCCCTACTTTCTTTTTCAGAGTCAGATGCTGCTCTCCCCCCATCATCTCTCCCTGGTGCACTACGAGCACAAACTCTCATCCCGAATTCACAAAGAGCACGCACATCCACACACACGCTTATATGTAGTCCGCACACACATACACACCTGCTCCACCCCAAAGCCTCATTTACTCCTACCTGATGCTGTGGTGTCATAACAGCCTGTCGGGTTCATTAGCATGGCAGCCATTTGCGACGCGCTGCTCCTGAGGTGGGAAAAGGAACGCAGCAGCCCTGTTGGTCGTTTTCCCTCACCGTTGGGATGGAATATGTTTGCAGAAAACACACACACTCATACTCAAAAAGACACACACACACCATTTTACCTCTCTTCATGGCATCTTGCTCCCCGTTGTGCTATGATATGAGGCAGCTGACTAGGTGAGGGGCATAAGGTTGATGTGGCAGCCCCTCCCTGCCCGCACCGGGCTCCCCGGGACCCCGCTGAAAAGTCAAGAATCTAAATGACATGCTGAAATGAGGACAAGGAGATGAAAGACATAGAGTCAAAGACTGCCGAAGTGCACATGGTGTGACATTTCCAAACACCCATGGGAGATGGATAGGTTGTCTGATGCTGTTATGTCTTCTTCACCTTCCCCTAATTTATGTGCCTTATTTTTTTTTTTTTATCTCACCC
This sequence comes from Gadopsis marmoratus, assembly GCA_036023855.1. Lineage (NCBI taxonomy): Eukaryota > Metazoa > Chordata > Actinopteri > Centrarchiformes > Percichthyidae > Gadopsis > Gadopsis marmoratus. Next base: position 39,266 of record JAVQJF010059424.1, read on the forward strand.
GTGAACACCCTGTAGCTTTACAGATTTTGTACTTAACACAAGTTTAAATGTGTAGATTGTTTTATTTTGGGTGTTTACTCATATCAGTGCATTCGCTCTCAAATTGCAGTTTTTCAGGAGCTAACGTACACTTCGTGTTCATTACAATGCAGTTTGGATATTGTTCAAAGTGCAAATGAGGGTAAGATTTCTTTAATTCCTCTTTAGAAGTTTAAAAATAAAAAATGACCAGAATCAAAGTTAGAAGAGATAGGTTCATATATTTGCACTTTTTAAAATACTTGATTGTTATGGCAGTTTAAAGACTGATAGGACACTTATCATATAATCTACAGAAGGTGAGTGCAGGTGAAGTTGTTCACATTTAATTCCCCACGATATTCTGTCTGACCTATCACTCTGCTTGTTGTGAGGTCGACCTTTACCATGCTAGCTTGGCCTCCGACCTTCTACAGCAGGTACAGGGAGCTGGTTAATTATCCCACTGTGAGGTTACAATAGGAGCCCTAATCAGAGAGGCTGACGCAGCAGTCATCAGATAAGCCCTGAACACATCTCGGTGTCACACCACCTCGCCCATTCGGCCCAGGTGTTAGATTGGCACGATGTAACACAACCCCTCCAGTGATTAGCTCACATAAGCTAAGAGGCTCACAGTGGTGGTGGGTGTCTGAGAGAGAGTCAGATTGTCCTGTTTTAAAAAACATAGGTCAGACCCCCTTCATGTCAGCTAAC
>JAVQJF010059425.1:0-31300 GCA_036023855.1 Gadopsis marmoratus
CACTTCTTCCCCTCATCTCTCCACTTCTTCCTCTCCACTTCTCCCCCTCATCTCTCCACTTCTTCCCCTCTTCTTCCCCTCATCTCTCCACTTCTTCCTCTCCACTTCTTGCCCTCATCTCTCCACTTCTTCCCCGAAACAAGCAGCATTCCCGTCAGTGTCACTGAGGCCTGTGTGGACGGGCTCCTCGCGTGCGCATCCTTGCGTGTTTGGGCTCGTGTGCTCGGCATCCCCGACACGGCGAGCTCGTGCGAGCATCTGAATCGTATATAGATTCTTCTGCCTCTTCAGGTTACGCAACGGTTGACGCACAGAGCGCAAGAAAAGTGCGCCGCGGGACTCCCGCGTCGATGAGCGACACTGGGACATATCTTCAGGGGAAATGTCTTTATGCACACTGTGTTTACTTAGCACAGATACGTCACACAGGACGGTCATATTTGGACACGGAGGGGGAGAGACTGAGCGCTCAGAGGAAGGCCACACCTCTCTGCCTCCCTCTTCTCTTGCATGTTGCAGCCTGTGCGGCAGGGACGTGGTTCGCCTTATTATGGATCGACTTCGCGGAGACCGTCGCACAAGGGAAGCACCGCAGGAGCCGTGCAGAGTGGAGAGCAGCGGCGGGATAACTGGAGCCGACACTCGGCCGCAGAGAGACATCGAGTCCTGGACAGGTCAGTCAGTCATGGACTGGACTTCTTATTGATTTGATTTTCCTTCGGTCTCTCTCAGATTTCGCAAACATCTGCCTGGGTCCTGTTCCTGTTCTTCCATCTTAAAATAATAATTTACCTTCCTTGACATGATTATTTACACGTGGCGGATTTATTACAAACAAAAACCCGCCACTTTTGCTTTATTGGCAAACAGAGTTTCTGGCGGCAACAAGTCATTTTCCTGATTTTCTTCAGATGTTCCTCGGGTTTTGTTTTGCTGCTTTTGCACCCAAATAATTGCTCAGAATCTTCAACGCTCATATATGTTCTGTACTTTACAGCAAAAGCACATCGAATGTTTCCTTAGTTCGTCATTTAAACATAAATCACACAAGATCTTTTCTCCTTAATGCACTTTACCTTCCATTCCAACAGTATTTTTATGTCGTATATCCAGTGTAACATTAGGTCGCAATGTGCAGAATTTTGTGTTTGGACCTGAGCTGACTGGGTTGGAGCAGCTTTATGATACCTGGTTTTTTATTGAATCTGGCTTTGATTCACTTTACGCACTCGTTCTCTCGTGTACTGCCATCAGGGGAAAACAAACATTTGCTTTAGTGGGACCAGAGCAAGGAAATTAGGACTTAATCAGGAAATAAGGGCTTGATGTCTTCTTGCTCTCATACGGGAAATGTGGTTCTGCAGAGTTTATATAATTTCTGTCCCTACATCACTCATGTTTCATTTTTTCTTTAAGTGTGTTATTCCTTAATGGTCAACCTTCTGTGACCTCTGCACTGCGCGTTACTGGTTTCCATGTGACTGGACGGTGAGAAAGATTCCAAAGAAGGGAGGCAAGTGAGGAAACAAAAAAAAAAAAAAATCAAAGTGAATCAAATACTATGTTGAAATACTGCTCTTCTTTGACTCAGCACTGCTAATGTCTGGCGTGTTTTAGCCTGCTGCCTCTGAGTCTGAGCTGAACGCCTGGCTACAGAGTCTTAGGTGAATATTTTAGAGGCTGCGTCAGGGTGTCAGTCATCCTGTAGTTCTGGAAACAGCGTGTGCACCATTGGTGAACAATGTTTTAGAAAGTTTATCTTTAGTTACTGGTGCACTTCCTTCCCCAGACCCTCGCCATCTTCGTCTTTGACGCGTAGGTGTGATCAGAAATCCAACCATCAATCCCCCAATTTATCTATAATCTGAATAAAGTGTTATATGAAAGACCCAAATTACCAGTACAATCACCATTTCTCCTTCTTTTACTATGTCTTGTCATCCGTCACAGTTAGAAACCATTTCCTTAAAGAGGAAATCATTTTTCTAGCCACTCAGTGGCCGTTCATCTCACGCAGACATGGAGGCACATCAGAGATATGTGAAGATGGTTTTATCAAAAGTTGTCCAAAAAGGTTCTTGAAGCAGAATGTTGAGGGCCACATAGCAGAGCAAAGATCCTGGGCAAAGATTTTCGGGGAAGCTCTCGAAAGACACGACGCATCGGCTGTCAGCCTGAAACAGGCCTGAAAAGTTCACGAAAACATCAGTTTGCTGACTATTAATAGTTGCGTGCAGCTTGTTTTGGCATCGATTTGATCAGTGCTGAACGAAGGCGTCCATCCGTCACCACAAAAACCTTCACCGTCAGTGATGGTGAGATTAGAAAATGGAGGTCTGTCATGTCTACCAGCTAAGATTTCTGTCTCTGAAATGAGCAGTTACAAACAGATGTTGGCAGAGTGAAGAAAATCTTGTTTCATACCCTGCAGAGAGCATGAAAGTCAATTTCTTTTTACTTTTTACGTAATTATTATTACGTATGTCAAAATAATGACACATATCTCATGATTAGAGACAGTACATCATCATTTTGAGAAGAAGAAGTCATAATAAAGGCATCAACACATTTGTCTGACTCTGGACATTCAGGAAAAATAGTAGAATTGATTTTTTAAACATATTATATTAGTGGAAGTATCCAATATGGCAGACAGGATTTTAAGTTCCAGTATTTCCATTTTTTTTTTCAAATTTAACAGAAACAATGGAGACAATCATCAGTGGTAAAATTAAATAAAAAAGTAGAATTTAAAAACATTAACGTTAATATTATACAAAGAGAAGAGATGCATCGTACCAGATTTAGCTGCAGTTAGACAGAAACGCCAAATATTCAATTCAGTCATAGATCCAAACATACATACTAATTTCAGTCATTACACCCAAACCTGTGCGAAATAATGTAATACTCATTCTCACTCACCTCCCCTTTACTTTAACGGTAGACATATTTATGTTCTAACTTTGTCTCTCGTCCTCAGAATCAAAAGTCCTTCCAGCATGAACAACTTTGGTCATTCCGACTTTCTTACCGCTGACAATGAGACAGACCCAGAGGAAGAAACCGCTGTGAGCAATGACTTCTCCACGACCTTGGGTGCCCTCATCCTCAGCTTGGTCTTCCTCCTGGGCGTCCCCGGCAACCTCTTCATCGTCTGGAGCATCCTTGCACGCACCCGCCGACGCTCGGTCACCACCCTCCTCATCCTCAACCTGGCATGCGCTGACGGCTTCCTCATGGCCCTCACCATCTTCTTTGTCATCTACCTGGCCAAGCGGACATGGGTCTTCGGCAACGTCATGTGCAAAGTCGTGTTCTACCTGTGCAACTCCAACATGTACGCCTCCATCTTTCTGATCACACTGATGAGCGTGCACAGGCTGGTGGCCGTGGTGTTCCCGAAGAGGGTGTCCACCCTGGCCAGCAAGAAGATTATGAAGAGGGCGATCGTAGGCATGTGGGTGGTGGTGATGGTGATTTCCGTCCCCTCGCTGGTGTTTCGGGATGTGAGAGTGGGCAAAGATGAGTGGAACAATACAAGACTGGTGTGCGAGCCCAATCACACCCGGTCTCGACATGTAAGTAGATTAGTGCTGCAACTAACAAGTATTTTCATCTTTTATTATTGTGAATGGCCTAAAGCCCCGTCATCAGATCACGTTTTAGTGCAATAGATATCTGAACCTCTGAAGGTCTTTGAAGCCAGCGTGGAGGAGAAGTTTTTAATTAAAGGCCATCTGCTGATGACGTCCGTGACTTGTGCTACACTTAGAGGTGCCCTGTGGAGGTTTACGGCGAGCTAGTAAACATGGATGTCAACAATGCAGATTTTAAAAAAAAAACTTTTTTTTTTTTTTTTTAATTGGCTTGTTCGGCAAAATGTTTTATGAGGAAGGAAAGTTAGACCTCAAGGATACACACAACGCGTTTCGGTGAGAAACACTGAACGCAAACACATTTGTTTGTTTACTCGACAACTCAAAAGAAGTCAGGTGTGTATATGAACAATGAAACAGGTTGTGGTTGTTAGAACCATTCCCCCTTTTAATACTGGTCATTAAGAGATTCTGAGTTAGACAAATGTTTTTAGTACAAAACATTTCCACTAACACTAACTTTGGGAGATTTCCACTTGATTTGTCTACTTTGGATTCCTCTTAAATCTCATATTAGTAGCCGTAGCCACTAAATTTTGGAATTTTCCATGGAATCAGGACTGTGGATTTGGTCCCCCCATCACTTACATTGGAAGCGCATTAAGGTGCGTCCTCTTCGCGGCCAGCATGAACAGGAGATATTACAGCAAGTAAAACCTTTCTCAATATTTACAAAGGCACCTGGCTGTTGTAAAATTGTGAGCCTGTCCTTTAACAAAGCACCACAAAATCAGGATACCACACGGAGTGAAAATGTGTCATTTTAAGATTTTTTAAATCTTACCAGTATCCTAAATCCAAACCTGAGACTACAAGGGTTTAACTTATTTTTCCACAGACAAAAACTTGTGCCGTGAGATTAATTTCAAACAGTATAATCACATAAAAATCATACACATATCGACTGTTTCATCATTTGCTTTTCCCTTGTAAGTTTTGCCTTTGCTTCATGAATGAACACGTTTAGATGCCGCGGTTTTCTTCTGGTTCTTATCTTGCTTTCACAGGCCCGTTCAGGTCTGCAGAACGTCATGCGATTATTAGCGAGCACATCTGTTTTGTATCCTCCTGTGTGCAGGTGAGGCTCCAGTACGCCTTTGAGACAGTGATGGGATTCATTCTTCCTTACGCAGTCATCATAATCAGCTACGTCCTCATCTTGAGACGCCTGAGGCAGACCAAGTTCCGCCGAAAGATCCGCAGCGAGAAACTCATCTTGGCTATCGTGGTGATGTTTGGCCTTTTCTGGCTGCCATACCACGTCGTCAACATGATGCAGGTGCGTGAGGGAACGTTCGCAGCATCATTCATCACATTAAGTAACTTCTACTTTTAGATCAATCAATCTTTTGACTACAACACTGACTATGTTTTGGTCGGTCCAAGGTGGCAGCTGAGTGGTACCCAGCGCATTCGCCCACGAGAGAAAAGTGAGTAACAGATCCTCATTTTCACTAACATATGGTACTTTTGATTTACTGGAGTTGAACATGAGCAATAGCACTTCAACACATGGATGTTGTTTCATGCATTACATAAATTTAATTCTAAAAAGTCTCAAGTCAAAGTAATAAATGAAGCTCTGATTCCATAGAAAACCTGACATTAGGGTTTTGCTTGTCACATTTGAGAAAAACACATTTGCTTTGTAGTCATGTCTGTTGATTTATCTGTAGTTTCGTATATATTAGGTTCATGATTCAGCTTCGTCATTCTACAATACAGGATCGCACGATGAAATATAGTTGCATATTGTCATTTTGTAGCTGCACTGTCTCTGGTTGCTTTGTGTATCTTTCAGTAACATTCTACATATAAAAATGTTTGCTGTTCAGTCGCTGTGGTCTAAAACGCTCCATCTATCTGCAGATTGAGTCATGTCACTCAGTCCAGTCGTGCAGTGACCTCAGCTCTGGCCTTCATCAGCAGCTGTGCAAATCCTGTCCTCTACACCTTCGCTGGGAAGTCCTACATCAAGCGGAACGGCTTGGCCTTCATGGCTCGTCTCTTTGAGGGAACATCTTTGGATCGGTCCACAGCTCAAAACAACGTGGGAAACCGTAATGTTGACCAGTCAAAAAGCACAGAGGTCACAGAGACTTAGCGTCACATTTTGTGCATAAATGAGCACCGAGAAGGGACAGTTTATAAAACTACACGTAGAACTTGTCAATTTTGGTTTAAAGCAACAACCGAAACACCAGCTTAGGTTACCGGCGAGTATATTTGTAGAGAAAATGTGTAGAAAGGAGCATGTTTGACTGCAAATGGTTTTTACCCGATCTGTACATAGGAACTGTAAATACTTATTACATGTTGTAACAGTTCGAGAGAACACTTGAATAAGGAACACAATAAAAAGATAAACGCATTTACTTTGGAGCAATGACAGTTTTATTTCTTAAAAGGTACACTTCAGTATCTAGCGAGCATTTATTTATTAATGTACAGTATTTGGATACACAAGCTGCACCCACTTTGTTGTATGGATTCTTATAGACACTTTGCCCCATTTATTCCATTCATGCATTATAGTTTTAGATCGGCAAGTTTGATCAAAGTTGTCTCTCCGTGACGCAACATCAACGCTCCCTGCATTTTGATTTGTCACTGCACAACGTCTTTCCATGCCTTCCTCAATCCCCACCTTGACTTAAATAATATTCAACTACTGATCAACATGCATATTCTGCATTCCACATAGTGTAAAATAGACCAGTTAAAACACTTCAATGCTTTATTTACATGTGAATTTCACAGCTCGTAACATGTGACATGGCTAGACTTGAAGTAGGGATTCGGACCATACACATTTTAGATTATAAGAGACATTTCATATTTTCAGGCAGCAAGTTATGTTTTCAAGTTGCCCTACAACTGAACACACTGAACACCAAATCTAAAAAAAAAAGTGAATTAATCACACTAGTACCGTCGGAGGCTGCAGATGGTGCGGTTGAAATGTGTTCCAGCCAAAAGATTGGTACCGACCTTATCATGATGCACCCAGTCCAGGCTCTTAAAGACAAAAAGGAGAATATGACTGTTAGTCTCCAGCTTGCAAGATAATATACATCCTCCGTAGTATTTGTATTGTCAAACCCATCAGTGCAGTGAAAGAATAATCACGAGGTTCAGCTGAAACACGGACTCACGTGCAACTCATCATTAAGGTTCGACTGTACAACGAGGAACTAAGGCTTCGTGTGGATTTAGAACAAACACAAATTTGGCGTCTTATTAAACAAAGGCATCTGCATCGGCTGAAAACCAAAAAGAAGAAAGAAAGGCCACGTGATGCCTGGCACTGCAACACATTTTACACTCACTTGCTGGTTTATAGTTATTCCGAGCTCAAGCCAACAGTCCTGAAAATCTATTTATGGCAGACTGTTGTATTAGACTGCATCAGTTTCTGCTAAGAAATGGGAGCCGTGTTGACGATCCTAAAACTTACATTAGGATCGAGACTTGCCCACGTAAACAAATTAACATAAAAGTGAAATAAAAAAACAAATGTATATATAAAATCTATGAATACACCGGGGGACATGGTCATGCTAGTAAACAAGTCACGTTAATCGTAAATCGCTCACTTACACGTCGCTTCTCGATTTTAAGCCATTACTTGTCGAGTGACGAGCAACTCGGCACAGACCACGAGGTCGACTCGGCGCCAACAAGCTAACAATTAGCACCGGTGCGGTAAACAAAAAAACAAACACCGCAACAACGCAGAAACACCTCAGCTGCGACACGAACAGCGGACTCTGACACAAAACGTCAACACGTACATACCGTAAATGAAGCGCCGCGCTGGTGTTCGGCTCGCTGCCGCGACGCGTCCGAGCCGCATCACCGCAACCGGGAAGAGAGACTGTGACCGAAGCCGAGGCGCCATTTATCTCCTTCTTCAAACCACGTGACTGCGGCCCTACGTCAGACAGCAGGCAGCTTCCGGGTCGGTCAAAGTAAACAGCCAATTACAAGACGATTAGAAATGATGGACAGCATCTTCTGCATGTCGTTATGAAAAAATGTGTCAGACATCGTTCATCCAGCAGCAAAAGGTGCATTACTGAGCAAAACATATACTTTTTAAGCTAAATAAAATATATAAATAATACAACAATAATACAAATTAAATTATTAAAGTACAAACATGTTTTTAAAAACCATAGTGAAAAAATAATTATATGATTTACTCATCATAACACAGAATTGTTACTAGAGCCTGATTTCTAATTGTTGTTGCTTTGCTGTTTCTCCTTCCGATAGTGTTGTTTGATCTTTTATTAGCAGCTGAATTTGATGTAACAACATCTTGTTCCTGTTTTGTTCTTGTCATGTCTTGAAACCAATAAACAGTTTGGACAACAATCTATCAATGTGTAAGATTAAATTGCAATAATACGATTGGCACTAAAACAAAAAAGGATTTATTGTCACATTCAAATGTAGCCACCAGGTATGTCTTCACCCCCGAATACATGGTTTTGTTGAACATAAATTCCTGCATAGCTGTTCAAAATCTGCTTCAGATCCAAAATTGCAGCATGCTTGCTACAAGAAATTAACTGTTTTGTTGAGGTGGTGCACAGAAAAGAGGTGGGAACGGTACAGCAAGACTTTTTATTAAAGTAACAAGATGTTGTCAAATCAAATGAGTCTGTGTTTGAACAATTCTAGACACAGATGTTCTGTGGAACTATAAGCAGGCGAGTCCTTAGGTCTTATCTTGGTTTATTAAAAGAAGGCATCTCTTCCTCTCTGAATCATCACTCTGAATCACTCTGGACGTCGTCATCGTCTCTCTGAATGATTGGCAGTTGATCTCCCCAGTCACTGCTCCGAGCACAGCGGTACACATCTCTGAAGGAAAGGAGAAGATTCAGGCAAATGACATTGGGAAGCCGTGATCAAAGAATGTAACCTTTGAAAGTCTGTTCCATTTGTATTGTTCTTTGATATAGTTCCTGCTTTAAGACAGAAGTTTGCCAATTGAAAAAAATGGGAAGAATGACATAAAAAAATAAAAAGGGTGTTAAAACATTCTCTCCCGTAAACCAAAAGAAAAAAAAATAGATGACAATCCCACCTGCTGTGTTTTCGTGCGGTCACCACCAGGTGTTGTAGTTGTCCGTCGGGGCAACACATTCGACAGTGGATGTGTCTTGTTCTGCACTGCACCGGTGCGATCAGCCGCGCCCAGGCAACACTTTCTGCCGCCACTGGCTCTGTCCGAGCCATAATCAGGTAACTGAACTTCTCTATCCGTCGCTCATTGTGCTGAAAAAATAAGTGCAACGTATATGCTCTGACCGCCTGTTTTTAATGTGCCTATATTTGTTTACATTTTGGCAAATGACACACACGTATGCCAAATTGGCTATTAGCACTTCTTCTTTGCAATGTACCCATGGATGTACAGACAGCTACCGCTGGATTACTTTGATACTGAAGAAAACTTAAAAATATAAATTCTCAGGCAAGTTCAGCAGTTATAAGGAGAGTCTTTTGTCTATGTTTTCTAACTGGAATTATGGAAGTTTATTTGCAATAATGCCACCCCCTGAAAGTGTAAGTCACGCAGAATCTAAACATGTGTGTATCATGTTTTTTATGCAAACTGCAGCAGTTTTGCACTATGGGTTAACCTGGTTGTTAAGTGGGCCAAACTACAATAAATAACTTCCTGTTGTTTTAAGAACACTGGTATTCAGCTGTCCTCACAACAACAAAGGTTTGTAAAAAACGTTTTTTATTTTGTCAAAGTACTATTTCTGAGATAAAGAATGAACTTTCATGTTTAAATTACTGATGTTTGACGGCTGTAGACAGACATGCAATCCAGAGTTTAATCTTACCCCGGGCAGAGGCAGAGGCTGGTACAGCTGCTGGAAGTTGCAGGGTGTGGTGGGCTCAACGGCCAGTTTAGGACACATCCGTTCATGAGGACACTGGAAAAACAAAACAATAGAGAGACACTGCAAGACTGGCACACAGCTGGTTGACAGTATGGCATGATATTTTAAAACCAGCTGGGATTTAAACGTACCGGAGCAAACACTGACGCTGGTCTGGTGTCATGGACGGTCTTCTCTTGTTTCTGGAGATGGAGAACTGTAATTCATCACTCTGCTTCCATTAACGGCATCAATTTACAGAACAAAATTCCAGATGGAATATCTACTGTATTTGAATACCTTCAATAAAGTGTCTCTGGCGTCCATAAGAATCTGATGGCCTTCTTTGGTCCCATTTTCCACCAGTACCTATTCAATAAAGCAAAACAACCAAATGTCATTCATTAAGACGGGACTTTTAGGTACCGGAACAGTTTTAAAGACAAGTTGCAATTTATACACAAAATGTGTTAAATTTAGTATTTATTAACCGAAAAGTGCAAGGACAACAAAAGTAAAAAGGTAACGTGCTCGTCGTCGATAAGTGAAGTCATTTTATTCAACCAACCAGGTACGAGCTCGTCTTTCTCCACAGAGTGACCACTGCCTCTTCTCGCTCCTTCACATTGGGAAGCTCCGACAGGGTGTAGGCTGCTACCACCAAATCGAACTGCACCTGGAAGGACAAACACAGGACGGTCAGTGCTCCTTATCCTAGTTCACCCCATAAATCCAAAAATGTTCCAAACAGAACTAAATGTAAAAGTGGAAATCCTGAAACGATGTTCCTCAACAGTGTAGAGGTGTAGTCCTGGATCCTTCCCTTTCCTTTGTGTCTGTATAGCGATGGAGGTCAACACTGCTCCTACTTACTACGTCATCATTAAAGATGCTTTTGGACGCATAAAAAACTAATTGTGGGTGTGAGGATTTCTGTCAACAAAGGCTGCCATTGCATTATCAGCAATAGACACAAACATTCTATACACAATTTCTTAGCCACTCCAACTGCTATTATCATATGCATTACTTAAATGACTGAAGGCAAGAATATATATAAGAAACTGTAAGTTAACACTGAATACAGAATGTGTTGATCTGTTGCTGAAATAAATATTAAAGGGGGTTTTACCTTAGGAGAGACAGGGAGGAACTGCCTGAAATAGACTTGTTTGATGTGAGGTTCAGCCATTTCGTCATCACCTGCTCAACCAAAATAAAACAACAACTCTTAGATGACTCTGATCAAGTATTTAACAAAAGCCCAAGCAAAAAAAAAAAAAAAAAAAGTCACAAATCAAAACTGATAAAAGCATTTGTGCGTGTGCACCATTGAGAAGTCGCTCTGCCAGAACGTTCATCGGCCCAGAGCTGTCCACACACACCATTTCCTTCAAAGTGTCGCCCCAGAACGAGTGCGACGCCCTGTTGGAGACAGAGAGAGAGAGTCAGTTCACAGTCCTGTAATTTACATGAAAAGTCTCTTCATGTTGCACCAGTGTTTTACACTAACCAGGCAACTGTTCCCAGCCCTGAACCAAAATCCAGGAGAGACTGAGGGGCAAAAGAGGGATCCCTCTTCTTTATCTGAAATTATAAAAAGAAGAAAAAACTAATTTAGGACAGAAAAAGGCAGAGGTCTGACACATCCAGGGGTCATAGGTTCTTGTTCATTACCTCATACATAGCTCTCCTCACTGCTGCATAGCCCCCAGCCAGCCGAGCCGCCATGTACACCACACCTAAGTCTTCATCATACCTGAAACAGAGAGCGAGCTGTATGGAAACTCCTCCGCATCACAAAACTAAGCAGGAGAAACCATCAGCTACAAGCTCCACCTCTGGCTGAGAGCCTGATATACTTACACAATAAGTGCCTGAACTTTATATAAAGCTAGTGTTAATATGAAACCTGAAAATACCTGTAAAAGGTTTAAAATGTTAAATAACGAATAGATATTAAAAGAATATAAAATAAAACAGATAATAGAACAGATAAAAGCGAGTGTTACTTCATGGGAGTCCAGTGATACGTGGTCCTTCTGAGCTCTGAAAACACTTTCTTCGTGATGCGGTCTGCCAGCGCCTGTTCATCTATATCTGCAATTTAAAGCACGTTTACTTTTCTACAGCTGCTGCATCCCATAATCTCTTTGCAGTTATTATACATCCATGATTTATTATTCCCGTGCGCCACCCACCGCCTCTCTTCTCCATCGCTTTCTGCCAGAGTTCTTTCTCCAGGCCCGAGGCTTTCTGCCTCAGGGTGAAATCCTCCACTGCTCGTTTCCTGCTCCACAGGAAGTCCGTGAGGCTACGGGCGCGGTCAGTCAGCCGAGGCACCTGAGCTCCTACAGGTGGAGAGGTTGAAGAGTCGCACCGCATTTTGACTTGATTCAGTACCAGTGAAACTACAGCAACATTTGCCATACCAACTGCTAGCCACATTCACAACTTAACCTACTGTGAATAATCGACTGTGCGGCCACCTGGAGTTCCTCAGGCAGGCGAAGAGTCTTGAGGTTGGTCACACCTGGGTGCTTCCTGTGTACTTCTCCTTTTAGGAAATCCAGCTGAGACTCGGGGTGTGCAGCTGCACTCATTCCCTGAGGATGAAAAATGATAACAGATGTTTCTTTACCACCCAGTTAGGCTGCAGTGAGTGTATTGTATCAAATAACTATACCTATGTTACCCATATAACAACATACTGCTTGAAGAGCAGAGTAAAATCACAACACACTTGCAACCACCAGAAAATCAGACCGTGATTTAGAGATTGTTTTGTCTGTAAATCTTTGTGCAGGAAAGATATACATAAATATGCAGACTATCTATCAGTATTATGGTATAAATGTAGCAAAAGGTATGATATGCAAAGAATAATTAGCATATTGTCAGAGATTCAGGGACAAATGCCAGTCAAAAAACTAGGTGAGCTGTTTGAATACATTTGCCTTTTGGCTGCTCAATGTACTCAAACAGGAGGAGTTCACATATGAAGAAATGTGATGAATTAATATTACGTTGTGTAATGTATGTATAGACTGAGCTGTGGACAAGGCTAAACTATGCTCTATTTATTTAGCTTATTCCGGTTTTAACAGCTGACCTCCATGGTAAAGGTGGTGCGTTCAATGACACGCACAAACTTCACTCACCCTGCACATCGTCTTCACGACAGCCGCCTTCTGACAAAGGACACGAGCACTATAGCTGCGCGATGCCATATCTGCGGCGTCTGAGCGGCGACTTCTTGTGTTTAAAAAGCTTTAATTTGGACTTTACCGCCATCCACACCAAGATGAACACGGAGGCACGTTATGTTTGTTCCTTCAAAAACAATTCCGACCGTCGCTTAAGGGGGAACCTTCGGTCCCGAACTATTGTTCCACTCGTGGAACAGGAGTGCTCACTCAGCCCTTGTTTCCGGGTGCGGTGCAACATCTTCGACATATGCCTGCTCACATCTCGAAAATATTAATTTTAGTATGGACAAAGTAACACATAGGCACAATGTATCGAAGCCAATGTTAAAGTTGTACTGCAGACGTGATGAACTTTGAACATCCTTTTTAACGGGGTTCGCGCTAACCCTTGTCACCACGGTAACAACAGAGCGCATGCGTAGGGCTCACGAAAGGTTTTGTTTTAACCACAGCGTGATTCATCCTCGCACTAAACGATCTTTAGCGGCGCCGGCCAGGAGACAGTTTGTGGGGAAAGTTTGTCTGTTTGTAGTCGCCGTGGTGCCGCCGCTGCTGTACCGAGACGGTCGTTTTCATAAAACCACAATGAAGCGCACAAGAAGTTCGAGGAATAAAAGCCAGCGTGCACAAGGAAGTGAAGACGTCCAGTCAGAAACAGGTTGGCGCTTGTTTCCTGCGGGAAGGCTAGCTTAGCTTAGCTTAGCTTGACAGCGCATCCCGAGCAGTCGGGACACGTCTAAGTAGAGAGCAGGACAACGAATGTATAGATTTATCTGTTGCAGGGATTTTAGGAAACATTTCTTTCTTCCCGCGGTGTCACCTACCTGGCGTCTACCCGATTATTACCACAAACCTGAAGTTCGCTGATGCCTAAGGATGCATGTGGTGGTGTTTGTGAAGTTCATAAGGTCCAGCTAGGATACAGCAGCCATGCAGGCTGCTTATAATATTCACTTCTTGTTTGTGTCTTTGTTGTTATTTTGGAGACTGTAGTTTGGGCTGCTGTTGAATCAGCACTGACATGTGTAAGCTTGTGCTTTTTTTGCTAATACCGTTCTGCTCAGCCAGACAAATATCATCAGTAAGAATAATGTTTTACAGCTGATATCAGACAATAATGGTTTGGCAACATATTGGTGCTTTAATTATGGTTATCCTAAACTGTTGCCCTGGTGATTGAAGGCTATGTCGGGGCCATATTTTGCTTTTAATTCTTCTCTGCATCATTTGCTCGGGACTGGCCAGGATTTAGATCCGTATTAGTCTTAAATTGAACATTGTTGCTCCTCATCCCAGTTGTTAGATACGACTTAATGCAGAAATATATAATTTTCCTCCGCACCAAAGCTGCTTTGCAGGATTATTTTAATTATTGATTAATTTAATAGCTATTATAGATGAATTCAGCAACCATTTTGTTTTGAACTGTCAAAATAATGACAAGAGGAGTCTGAAGTTTGCAGAAGTTAAAGTGCAAGTGTATGAACAACCCTACTGTGTGTGTGTGTGTGAGGTCAGTGTGGCAGTGGAAAGGAGATGGAGGACAGTGGGAACCATACCCGCCTTCAGTCTGCGCCCTGTTAGACTCGGGCGTCGCTTCAGGGAAAACGTCCGTCACTCTGCCTCCGGGCTCTGGGCCCGGGTCAGGGTCAGGGTCAGGTCAGGCCTACGAAGTCGACCTGAAGAAGATGGTCCAGATTAATCCTGTCACCAAGTACAAGAGGAAGATTCGCTCTCAGACAGTAAAACCAGGTGTGTGTGTTACGTGTTGTCTGTCTGGCAATGTTTTATTTTAAATTGTTATTCCTCTGCTTGGACCTTTGCTGTCAATGTGTATTATTTGTATTTATGTTTATTTTTCAGTGTCTCAGGGTGTCATGTAGTCAACAATTCCAACCATTGTCCTATTTCATATTTTCTGTTGTTTTATTAGATTTTACACTTTTTTCAGAAAGGCTTTGTGTAGAAGTTAGTAGTAGTAGTATTTATATTATTAGTATTTATACTTAATATTAGTATGATTGTTTTTGTTCTGTTTTTAATTATTGTATTTGTTAAAAACATCAAAATGACTGACGGTATTTAAAGCGTTTCCTCTGTTGTCTTCGGTTGTTCAGAAAGCTTGAATGAAACTGATGACGCGACTTCTCATCATGATAATGGGCATCCAGATGAAGAGGAGGAGAGAGAGAAGCACACTGCAGTTAAAAGGAAAAGAGGGCAAAGCAAAAAAGAGAGTCGCACAAAAACTGAAGAAATGCCCAAAAGTGAAGGTAATGTGGATCTGATTTTCATGTATGTTGTCTATGTAATACCATTAGAAAGTGAAATAGGATTCTAAAGTTGTGGG
This sequence comes from Gadopsis marmoratus, assembly GCA_036023855.1. Classification (NCBI taxonomy): domain Eukaryota; kingdom Metazoa; phylum Chordata; class Actinopteri; order Centrarchiformes; family Percichthyidae; genus Gadopsis; species Gadopsis marmoratus. Next base: position 15,125 of record JAVQJF010059425.1, read on the forward strand.
TAACTAGTTACCCGCAAAGAGTAGCAACCATGGCAACATCATCAAGGGGTTTCTGTGTTTTCGGTTTATACAGGTTAATAGGACATGGTGTTACCAGTACTTCATATTACATGTCAGCTGACTTTGTTGATGGTTTGTCTCTAATCTTTGGATGTTGAACAGAGGTTGTGAGGTCGCTGGTCATGAAAGGAAAAGCTCCAGTTGACGCTGAATGTAAAGCCAAACTCGGAAAGGTGACGTATCTGTGTCCACGTGAGATATGAAACTAACACAGATGCAGATGTCAAACCACAGTCTTGTGGTAATTGTAACTGGAGCACTGCTCTTCTAGTTCGTCTTTTTAAAATTTTAAATCTTTTAAATCATTGTTGGATTGCAACTTCTTAGAAATGTGCTTTTATGTGTGCAGGTCAAGCAAACACTCTGTAGATTTGCAATAGATATGAAAGAATATCACTACAGTTACTGATTTTTTTTTTCCACACAGAAACAATGTACAGTAGGTTTTGATTGTTTTATTAAAAAAAACACATGCAATGGAAATGTGCAGAAAATGCAAATCGGGTGCAGTTTGCTTCATTTCTATTAGTCACGGTTCAGTTTCTCTTTCAGGCTCATGTTTACAGTGAAGGAAGTGATGTTTACGACGTGATGCTAAATCAGGTAAAATGTTTAATAGCATTAAATTACAAGTTAACTCAAAGGGAGGGAATTCTGTCAACACCCAAAGCTGCATGGTCTTTCTGGACAATTTTCATTTTCATTTTATATATATATATATATTGCAATTTGGAGCCATGTACATATTGTTGTTCAAACTTGAGACAAAGGTCTGTTACAATATGTTTATTTTTTATTGATTTTTTTTATGATGTCTTTTATATTTTAAGAGTCTTTCAGAAAAAGCATTTCACTGTTGTTAAACTTGTGAATAGTTTAATAGATATTCTAATCAGAAGTTTCAGGTACTGGTGATTTTAGAAACACTTTTCACAACTACGCTTCTTGCCTCTGATAATGTTTCAACTATTTTCACTTCCCGTGATATGTGATTCTTCATAGCTAATACTGCATCTCCTATAATGTTTCTTAAATAATGTCTGAAAGGCAGAAATCGAGTGAAGGCTTTAACATTATCATATGAATTTTAATTTGATATTACATTTTGATTTGTGGGAAAGTGAATTGTATTTTAGACTTGCAGCAAACACTTTCTGTCTCATTTTGCAGACAAATCTTCAGTTTAACAACAACAAATACTATCTGATCCAGCTGCTGGAGGACGACACTGCCAAGGCTTACAGCGTGTGGCTGAGATGGGGCAGAGGTGAGTTTATGTGCCCACCATTGTTAGCATATTCAATATATGTACTAATGCTTAGGGGAATTACCACAAACCCCTAACTGATTGAATATATTTTGGTGGTTTCTCCATTGTTCTTTTAAGTGGGAAAAGTGGGTCAAAACAGCCTGACAGCCTGTGGTGGCGACCTGCTAAAAGCCAAAGATTTCTTCAAGAAAAAGTGAGGCTGTGCAATTAAAACAAACCCCAATATTTCTGGATGCCTCACATTGAAGTGAGTTAGGTATAATTCTGCAACTGGTTTGTTTTGCCGCAGGTTCTTTGACAAGACCAAGAACGAGTGGGAACACCGAGCAAGTTTTGAGAAAGTAGCTGGAAAATATGACATGGTGTTCATGGACTACAGCACGAATCAAAAGGTAACGAACCAACAACTTGCATATCTCGTAGAAATAGGGGCTTCCATTGAATTTATGGTATCATTATATACGTGGATATATTTCACTTTTCCAGGAGGAGGACCAGACCATTGTGGATGCTGCACCCAAAAAGAGGACCCCCAAGCTGGATGTGAAGATCCAGTCGCTCCTGGAGCTAATCTGTGACCTCAAAGCCATGGAGGAGTGTGTGCTGGAGATGAAGTTTGACACCCGGAAAGCTCCTCTTGGTCAGTCTGATCAATTGATTCTGAATCAAAAACACAACAGAAATTTACCACAATTTGTCCTGTTTTACTCCCCTTCAAAGCATTGAAAAATGATCAGGTTGCTACAATGTGATCCAATGTCATCGCTTTAGCTCCAATTGTGCCACCGGCCAAGATTCAGAGTAGATTCAGCTGGTGACAAACATGTAACCAGCATTTTCAAATGTTTCATTGTTGTGCTTCATATTTCAATTTTTATATTTTGTTTATCTTTCTACCTGCAGGTAAGCTGACCTCAGAGCAGATCAGCGCAGGCTACACGGCACTGAAGAAAATCGAGGCGTGTTTGAAGAAGAAGGGCAGCAGCCGGGAGCTGGTGGAAGCATGCAACCAGTTCTACACCCGCATCCCTCATGACTTTGGGTGGGGAGCATGTGGCTGTACAGTTAGAGAGATGCACTAATGCTGTTTGGAGCGTTTCACATTGCCCTTGCTGTAACTAACTGATGTAATTCTCCAGGTTGAAAACTCCTCCAATCATTCATACAGAAGATGAGCTGAAGGAAAAAATTGCACTGTTGGAGGTAAACATTCTACTCATGTCCTCACTTAAATCTATGGTCTGTGCTATTATGTAAGTCTATAAATAATTTTCTGTCTTATTTGTTTTTTTTCAGGCTCTGAGTGAAATTCAGATTGCAGTGAAGATGGTTCAGTCCAGTGAAGACAGTGACGAGCATCCTCTGGACAGACAGTACAGATCCCTCTGCTGCCAGCTGCAGCCTCTGGACTCCAGCTGCCATGAGTACACGGTCAGCATTTTGTTGTTATAATATACGGTAAAGGGTTATCAGCCTGAATTAATATGCTGTGTTCATGGATGCTCAAGGTTTATATGTTGCATTTATTATCAAACCATGTCACAGAAATTGCATCAGGAAAGTTAAATCAGAAAAGCCAGGACTGATGGGTCAAGTCAATTTTATTTATATAGCCCAATATCAAGAATTTTCCTCTGGGGGCTTTACAATCTGTAAAACATACGACACCCTCTGTCTTTAGACCCTCGATTCGGATGAGGAAAAGTGGAATGAAAATCCAAGTCAGTCAGGATTTTCAATTTGCTCTTGGCCCAGTAATATTTCCAAACTAAATGAATGAATGAAACTTAATCTGCAGCGACCTGCAATGTTTCCTTGTGTGTGTGTGAAGGTGATCGAAAGGTTTCTACAGTCCACTCACGCACCCACCCATTGTGACTACGCCATGAGTGTCCTTGACATCTTCTCAGTGGACAGAGACGGAGAGAGTAACAACTTCCTCTCACAGTTACACAACAGGTAATACACAGTGGGCTAAGTGTTTGTATAAACTGTCAGTACACCTGTACTGGTTTCTTGTCTTCACACAGCCCACTATGTCTGTCTGTCTGCCAGGACTCTGTTGTGGCACGGTTCCCGTCTGTCTAACTGGGTCGGCATCCTCAGTCAGGGGCTCAGAGTGGCCCCACCTGAAGCTCCCATCACCGGATACATGGTAGGATGGACAGGCAAATGAATGCATATAAAATACATTTTGGAAAATCACGTTGTTGGCTTTATTAAAACAAGTAGCTGACATTTATGTAAGGGATAATACACAATGTTGCATTATTGATGCGGCACCCCAACACAATATTTATTTGAAACATTTTTCGACACACGATGATTATACTTAGCATAGCAACATATCAATAAATACAGCAATATATTTTTTATTCCAGTGATGATAATTTCTCCGTTTCTTCTTCATCTAGTTTGGAAAAGGCGTCTACTTTGCTGACATGTCATCAAAGAGCGCCAACTACTGCTTTGCCAACCAGCACAACCACATTGGACTGTTGCTTCTGTGTGAGGTGGGTTGATTAGTTACTTTTTTCTGTGACCATATTAAATGTTATCTCTTACCTGCCAGAGGTAGTTCATTAACAGAGGTAGTTATGTTCACATCCCATCCTGTATTTAGGCCAGGCGCAGGACATTGATTGGACACTGGATTTCAGCTGTGTAAAAGCGTATTTGACTGAAGAAATGTAATGTTTACATTGTAGTCTGTTAAAGTTACTGGGAACATAGCAAAGAAACCTCTTGACTCATCCTCCAAAGACAAATTGTGCCAGTAGTTGGTGCTTAGAGGCTTTTTATTTCAGCCCACAACTCGTATTAACAACAAAGCCAACATGATTAAACTTCACATTGCAAGTTTGGCCCACATGTGATGCAGCACTGTTTTAATGTCCGTGCTCTGTGTCTGCACGTGGTCACAGGTCGCTCTGGGAGATTGTAACGAGCTGCTGGACGCCGACTACGAGGCCAGCAATCTGCCTGCTGGAAAACACAGCACCAAGGGCCTGGGACAGACCGGACCTGACCCCAAAAACTCTGTCACTCTGTTAGTCCCGTCTCGTTACACCGACACATTTCATACAGGCCAAACATTGATTTGATTGTGCTCACTGTTACACGACAAAAGTCATTGCATTATCCAAGAGGGGGCTGATGAGCACGGAGAAGGATGAAAGATATTATATAATATCAAGCTTTACAAGAGGTAGCCCATATACACTGCTGCTCTGACATTGGTAGTTATCTGTCAAAACACCCATCAGTGTCTTGTGATGTGTCCTACTTTGCTAAATGGTCAAATAATTCAACTTCCAACATGTGCGTGTTTGTAAAGGGTAAAAAAGTTGGGTACAGTGAGGATGTTTTCATCTCTAATAATAGTTTTCCTATTCTATAATAATACATACGCTTTGGTTATGCATTATTCTATAGTGTCAGTGTGGGCATCATTTAAGGTCATACATTAAGCTCAGAGACTCCAGCATCCTTACAGTGCTTGGCCAGATTACCAAAGATGTTCCTTTTATTGATGCAGACCTACTTGTCGAGGGCCATTTTCAAGCACTCCATAGAAATGTCGGATGGTTTTACTCCAGGAAGAGTCGAGCTTGATAAAAGCCACCAACATGAACGTCAGTATACTTAAATGCTGAACTCTGTTTGCCCTGTAGTGACTCGTACACTAATGGACTAACATTACTTTACTCTAATTTGTTCTGCCGTCTTTCTGGCGGCTGTCTCGTCTCTAGATTTTACAATGCGAGAAAATACTGTTTGTCTTTACACAACAGTCATCTGAGCATGAAACATGACGCTAATTTAATTTAGTGCCGTCCTTGAAATCCACATCTGATTTACCTCAATAGACAACGCTGTTTTTTTTCTGTTTTAGCTAGAGCATTGATTCAAAACTCAATTAATGGGCAACTATTTTATAAGTGATTAGGTCAATTTGATGCATACATTTGAGAATCCGCTGCTCTTCTCGGTCTTATAGTAAACTGAATATTTTTGGGTTTTGGACATTGAAGATGACGCACGCCTGCTGTAGGATGTTGTGATGGACATTGTTCACCATTTTCTGATGTTTTATAGACGATTAATCGAGAAAATACCTGGAATATTAATCGATGATGAAAATAATTGGTTAACTCTAGTTTTAGTTACAATGGAGCCGTAACGATTAACCGATTGGTCAATTGACTGGAAATTAATTGGCGACAAGTTTGATTGTTTTTTTCCAGCTTTTCTAATGTGAATATTTGCTGGCTTCCTTTGTCTTCTGTGATTGTAAATTGAATAGCTTTGGACTGATGGTCACACAAAGCAGTATATTTGAAGACAGGTTTTTTTTAAAACCATTTCCCGGACACAACAATTAATCAATTAATAGGGGAAAAGGTGTCAGATTAATCAATCATAAAAAATAATAATTTGTTGCAGCCCAAAAAATATGTTTCACATTACTGCCAGCCAATTTCCAAAGAATCTGATTCTTTTTTAGATTAGCTTTCCCACCTTCGTGTCAGCACCTGCTTTCAGAAGTATTGTCCTCGGTGTGTTAAAACCACCAGAAGGATCCTTAAATAAACACAACTTTTCATTCCTTTCTCAGGGATGGTGCGACCGTGCCAATGGGGCCGGGGGTGAAGACGGGGGTGGGCAAGAACAATGCTTACTCCCTCCTGTACAACGAGTTCATCGTTTACAACCCTGCCCAGACTCGCATGAGGTACCTGCTGCGGATCAAGTTCAACTACTCTTCGCTGTGGTGAGGCTGCACAGAACAGTATGTTTCCAGGGGACTTGCTGTCCACAAAGCAGTGACTCATTGTTCATGTGCAGTTAGAAGCTGTCGGTTGTTGAGCCCGAACACACTGCTGTCACCGTGGGACTAACAGAAATGTTTACTTTCTCAGTGATGTAGAGCTACAACAGTCGGTGAAAGTAATATCTTTACTTTTTAACTGTTGGTCAAATAAAAAAACAAGCAATTTGGTGGATGTCGAAAAATATAGCTGGCCTTTCTCACTTTTATAGACAAAACAATTAATATAGAAAATAACTGTGAGGTTAACCGATAATGAGAGTGAACGTTAGTCGTACAGTCGGGTTTATACAACTCACTCGGTCTATAAACAGGAATGTGACTTTTTCATTTAAATAAGAAAAACAGCAATAAAACGGCTTCTCCTTATTTCTATGAGATCTTTTCCACAGTGGCAGCTTTTCATCTTTATTATTTTGGACCCTGTCAAAGAGTTTCTGAATATTGCAGGGTTAGCAGAGTGAGACTACAGGTCCACTACATCTCTGACGGAGCTTTGGGTAAAAGATGAGTATGGATCTGTGTGACGGATGGATGTCCATTTGCATTCACTGCATTTCGGTTTCTGCTGTGGTGCTGTATGGGTCTGTTGTAGTGTCTGACTGTAGTGACACAACGTAATGATTTGGAAGTTCTTTTAAGCAGGTTCGACATAAACATTAATGCTGCTACATGTAACATGTTGATGAATGTGTCATATTAATGTCGAAAAACTAGAAATTAAATGTTTTTAGATAATTGTCGGGTCAGATGTTTGTATGGGTAACAAGATGAAAACAACAAACAGTACAAGTTTTATTTATGTAGTTTTACTAAGACAAGGTTCTGTAAAAACACACGGTATATACATCAAAATAATAATAAAGGAAATTTTCAATGTGCGTACAGTTTGGAGCGTCTGTGTGTGCATTTTGTGTACAGTTTCACCTCCCCAGCGGGTAGAGGACGATGAGGACTACGTCCAGGTAGATCCTGAGAGCAGCGCTGATGTAGTCCTCTGGATCCAGACGGCAGCCCATCGCACCCCATCAGCAGCTGACCGTCGAGCATCAGGAACTGTGGCGAGGAATATTTAGGACAGGGTGAGAGATTAATGCCAGATAACTGTTAGTAAATAGTGATGTGTTTTATAATAGGCTTTTTTCATGGAAGACATTTTCACATGTGGCAGTAGGGAAAGCACGATATAAAATGAATGATGGCTGAATTCCAATTAGCTGCTTCAGTTTCGGGGTCCTGGTGTTGAGCATGCTGGCTCGTTAATGTTATATACCTGGCCTTGTTCGGACTGCAACCTCAAATCTGTTTTTTTTGTTATATCCAGATTCATTTTAGCAAAAAAAAAAACCCACATGAAATGAGATGTTTGCAAATCGGATCCACGCCACAGTTGGAGGTTTGAAATGCGATTCCAGTCGCATTTCTACAGATGCGTCTCAGTCTGGACGCTTAAATCGGATTTCAAAGTGTCCCACAGGAGATGGAGGGATGTAGACATCGAGTCTGTTGTCTGTTCCACATCCACAGTGGCCGGTGGCAGTAATGCACCAATAAGCTGGATGCCAACCGGCGTAAAACTAGAAGAAGAAAGTCCCACAGCGACCAAATGACAAAAACTATCAAATCTTTGAATTGGAAAATAGTTTTTGACTTGGTTGTCTTTAAAAAAAAGCAATAAATCAGTTATCAAAATAGCTGCAGATTACAATCCTCTCTTCCGGTGCTTGCGACTTGTATCGTCGTAAAGTCAAATATGCATTTCCTTTACGAGAAACACTCGAGAGCTGTAACTTCAAAACTGATACACATGGCAACTGAAACGTCTGCACAAGACTTAAAACGCAGGACACGGCGGGCGCGTACAGGAAGCATCCTTTCAGCTCGGCTGTCTGACCTGTGCAGAGAATGCAATGACCGACAGAAACGGCCGGCGATGGTTCCCACCACGTCTGACGAGCTCAGGGTGACCACAGCCTGTGGCAACAACAGTCAATGTATTTAACATCTCCAATATCATCTGGGAAGCTTTTTTTCTCCATAGTTTGATTGATAGACAGCTTCACACGTTTAACCGCTTCAAACAGAAACTCTCAAGTTTTGACTTCGAATAATTGTAGTCTTTTATAGATCTTGTTGAAACAGAAGTTAAGGGTTTGGTTCTTTGCTCCGAGCCCTGGCAGTGTTCGTGCTCCTCGTCGTGCATTTCCCCGTGCAGGAAGAGCCTGTCCTAATTTAACATACCACAACGAAACCTCGAGGGCTCACAGTGAACCTGTGAACCCGACCGGTCGAGGCGGATGACGCCCACCAGGAGTCTGGTTCGGGTTCTGGTTCTGGTTCTGCTCGAGGTTTCCTCCTGTTAAAAAGGGAGTCTTTCCTTGCCGCTGTCGCATAGTGCTGCTCGTGGTGGGAATTCGGTGTAGACCTGCTCTGTATGACAGAGTGCCCTGAGCTAACTTTGTAATTATATGGCTCTATGTAAGTAAAACAATTGACTTGAACTTTAGAGGAAACTGAGGTTTTCATTTGGAAACAAAAGAACAGAACTACTGGAAATGTACCAGTTTCTCAGGGCCCATTTAAATGTCTAAGAGAGGTCTACATATTTAGGAAAACCAAGCAGAAAAGTGCTTTTTTATTGAGCAACATTTATAATATAAAACATTTCACTTCTCTGCCCAGGATGTGACTGTGTGACTTCAGGTCACATATGTGATATGTGTTTTCTTTTAAACTACAAAGCTATGATTCTTTCAGCATATTATCAGGGTTAACTGTCTTTTCAGGCTATTATTCAAATGTTTTGTTGTATATATATTTATTATAGGTACCTGAAACAATATTTATGCTGTCCCACGATGTTCCAGGGGTGACGCCGGCTGAAGGACATGCAGCAGTTGAGGGCGATGGTGACTATGATGAAGATGGTGAAGGAGCTGAGGTAGGTTGGTCTGCACCGCCTCTTTGACCACACTGAAGGTGAACGAACAGCAGCTGGAGAGTCAGGATGCTGAACACCTGCGCAGGGAAAGATCTTATAGGTCTATATAAATGTTTTCCTCTAAAACTACCAATATACCAACAGTATATTTGCTTTCACTAAAGTGAATGTAAGCAGTCTGGTTAATGAATGAATGAATGAATAAAGTGAATGTTCGGTTTACTGTTTCCACTGGACTGTAGTACCTGAGAACAGCAGTAGTCCAACAGCACACAGTGCTGCGTGTCGGGGAGGCTACACAAAAAGCACTGTGTGTGGTGATGCTTTCAGTTCACAGTTCAACCTGTGGTGTAGCGTTTCACTTCCTGGCAGCATGAAGTGAAGAAAAATAAATCCCCTTCTGTGAGGACTCGGTGAAAACTCCACCGTTGCTTCACACATGTCAGAGGTTGTCAAAGTGGGGTCTGGGGACATCCAGGGGTCTCTGAGTCAGTTCAACAAGGTCCACAACTAAAGTTGACATGAAAGTATACATATAAATTGTGCTTATCACGCTGTGGTTGACACTTTTTACAGTACAAAAAGAAAATCATAGATGGGACGCATTATTTAATTTGTGTTTGGGACTACTTGACCTGAAAATGTTACCGATAGCAGTATCGGGCCATTTGAGAGTAGGGCTTGTACTTGTAGCATGGAGGTAGTATTCATTATTACATACATCTTTGAGAGTAAAAGTCCATTCTTGATTTTGGAAACAACAGTTGACACACAGTCTTCATCAGCAGACGGAGTTGTCTGTGAGCCCAGTTGCCATGAAATAGATGTTCAAAACTTTCTTTCTCATCCATGTAGCCTTTTCAAATGTGTATTTAAATGCAACTGAAATGTGTTGTGTCCTTGCTGACATTTCATATTTTTAAAAGTTGTACTTTAAAATGTGTATAATGGCAGAGAATTTTGACCTGATTGACTGAAAATTAATGTAAAATTACAATAAACGATTTGTCACTTTCAAGCAGAAAAGCCAAACACTCTAGATTCAGCATGTGAGGATTTCTTCCTATTCGTGTCATATGTATCCCTGTAAACTGAATCTTTTTCAGTGGGTTTTGGACTGTTGGACTAATAAACAAGCAGTGTGAAGATGCTATCTTGAGCTCTGGGAAATTATGTGACTTATTTTATTTTAGGAAATTTTAAAATGAATCATCAAGTTAATCAGTGTAAATCATCATTAGTTGCAGCTCTAACACAAGATTGTAACTGGATCTTTACAGCTTCATTTTGAAAAACTTCAGTATTCATAGTTGAGAGGAGAAAGCATTAAATTAACCTTTAAGCACCTGAACTATTGCGGGAACCAAACTTGAAGTGTTCTAGGTTTGTTGATTACTAAATAAAATAGCGTTCTTTTAAAAGCAGTTTAAAAGATGTGTGCCCTCATCTAGTAACGCAAAGTGCAATTTAAATTCTCATTAAACTAAAACTCTTCAGGACAGTGCGTCTTGTTTCAGGTCTCACTGAACGGCACAAACAAAGCAAAGGCATCATCGACACTTAAATACCACAAAACAAGCAGTCACAAAACATCTCTCACACATATTTATTGTAAAAAATACATATAAAAACAATTTCTGAGACATACAAAAGATTGGAGCTTAGAAACAGTATATTGAACAGACAAAGACCAAGCCATTTTTCCTTGAATTTCATTACATATTTACAATTTAATAAATAAAATTCAATTTGTTTTTATACCAGAGTAAAGGCAGATTGTCCATATCTTGGGGATGCAGATTCTGCTGTGGGGACTCTTTGAAAAACATTCTCATCCAATACATCGGCATCAAAGCACAGGGCAGACGGGGGTTCAGTGCCCTGTAATTCAAAACCGAGGATTTAGGGACATTTATACAGAATATCATCCTCTGTTGGCGAGGAGCTAGTTTACACAGAGCGTTTAGTTAGCATTGGTAAAAAATTGAGGTATTGCACCACACAGCTTAGAGGGGGTCAGAAAGTAAATGAGTGTAATGTGGGGTTTTTAGATTGTCTGTTATCTTTATCGACAACCCAATCACCACCACCAACCCCCCCAAACACACACACACACACACACACAAATACCCCAACCCCTCCCAGCCAAAGTATACAACATCATAACTTATCACCACAACAAACGTAACATCTAATGATAAATGCACCTCGTCTTCCACAATCTGTCACCCAATGCACAGACAGACTTTTGGCATCATCTTTCTATTCTCCAATACGAAACAAATGAGACGTGCACAGGGCTGCCCTCTACTGGCGGGACAAGTCATAGCACCTCAGACTGACCTCCAAACGGATCCATACCGCTTGTTAGCACAGAAATTAAAAACACATGAAGCAGACTCTGCTTTCGAGCAGGCAGCAAAAACAATCAGTTTCATGTTTTTGATCTTCCTCACTTTCCCCTGGCCTGTGTACAACCTGTACTAGACAGCATCTGTTGTTGAGCAGCCCTACTGTTGGGCTCCCACCTCAGTTCAGTCCTAAAAAACACTACAAACTCCTGCTTGCACAAGAACCCCACCACCAGGCAAAGGCTATCAACACAAAAGCACAAAAGGCAATGGAAAGCCATTTAACAATATTCATTTAGCAATAACCATGATCGTAATGTGATGATATAATATCTAAAATCTTATTTAAACAAAAAGGGGGAAAGGGGTGGGAGCTAGTTATGTAATAATTAACCATCAGCTGTTCATAGCCTCCAGTGGTAGGAAGAGGCAGATGCCACATGGTGTAAACATGCCCCACAAACACATCCCTCAGTCCATCTGCCCCTTTATCCCTCCTGGATCTGGCATTAATGTAACCAGATGGCAAAACTGTCAGTTGCGGTCTGGTCCAAAGAATCTGGACTACACCCCAAAAAGTGCTTGAGAATTGGGGGGGGGGGGCGAGACCCAAATTGCATTCAAAGGACGATGGGACCGCATGAGCCGTCATGTTGCTGTACCAATGCCACATGTAACAGGATGTTTTGACTCAAAAAACTAGCATTAAAGAGATAGAGAATAACCCGCTTCACCAAGCAGACTTCTGGGCAATTTACAGTAAAAACACACACACATTTGTGACTACAGTCATGCTCAGGACATTCCCAGTCCCTGGTCACACTCACACAACCTTATCCCAAACCTTAAGTGACGGAAGAAAAAAAAGTCAGCTTTGAAGGACAAAAGTGCTCAGATTGGTGCAGACACCAGCGCTACTATGGCCCTATGAAATACCTACAACCCTCCTAAACACTCAGCAAGTAGCAGCACATTAGACTCAGAACTAACTAACCACCTACAAGAAAACTGACCTACTCAGAAAAACAATTAGCCCCCAAACCTCCCCTGAAATGTTTACAGGTAATAGAAAGAAAACACCTAGTAACAGCAGCCCCCATTCACCAAAAACAAGCCCTCAACCTCCAGCCGGTTCAAAATAAAGCAATGTTTACGTAGCAACAGTTCACGCTTTCAGTGTGAGGTTGGTTCATTTGGGGTTAGCCGAGGAAAGAAAACATTCATCCAATGTATGACGTGGAACAATACTCTTTCTGCAAAATACTTGATAAAATTACCAATCCCATTTGGAGGGAGAGAGAAAAAAAATACACAGGAGAGGATCCAGAGTCACAGTTAGACCACTTTTTTTATGTTCCTCCCCAAGTTCAAGATTGTTCTGGGACGATAATGTTTAGTTGACATTTTCCTTCTATCGTGTTTTATTTAATTTTTTTATGTTCCGCAGATTCAAGCCAAGTCTGTTACATAGAAAGGGAACCTCCTCCACTTCTGTTCCAGCAACATCTCGACCAGAGATTAGACAGGGCGGCTGGTTTCTTTTTGTTTTTTTACCGTTAGCTTGAAATGGCCTAGACCCAGTTCAAACAGACTGATCCAAATGGAGAGCGTTGGGTGTCGTTGGGTGTCGGAGGAACTCTTAGGATCGTCTGACAGGGACAGTGGGGCTTTTATCTGTTTAATTGCCAATTTAATTGGGATTCAGTGTAGTCTCCTGCAAGGACGGAAAAAGACAGAGTGGTTATTAGACTAAGAACTGCTGTATACTGTTGTAAATGTTGACTGTTCATAATATTTTTCAATATCCTCCTGAGACCCAGCCTATTCATGTATGTCCTCTGTAGTGGACTCTGGTTTTTGGTCTGTATCTTTTGGCTCATTTGAGCAGCCGTACTAAGTCCTGCTGTGCTAAACAGAGGACATCCTGGCTTTTCCAACGATGTCTCATGTGTTTGGGTGGAATGAGGGGAACATTGTTTTCATGCCGAGACAATAAAAGTTAAAATGGAAGAGACTTTTTTATCTCGGTTCTCAGGAGGATATAAATGTATCACATGGCAAATGCATGCAAAATCACAAAATTCTTATGCATGTTCTACTGTTACGCATTACACCAATAAACATTAAAAAAATCTAGACCGCCTCTATGTACAGAGACCCAACATTTCCCACCATGAGCAGCACCAGGAGGCCGTATCAAGGAAAACTCCCTTTTAACAGGTAGAAACCTTGAGCAGAACCAGAACCAGGCTCTGGGTGGGCGGCATCTGCCTCGACCGGTTGAAGTATTCCCAGTCACAGTCTACAATGTTAAATATGCAGCGCTGTTTTCATGAATATCCACGTGAACGTACATGCTTTTTTCTCAGTATGTGCTGAAAAATGACACGTTGTCAATATGTGACTTATAGAGCTGCAACGATTTGTCGGTAAATCGATTCATTATTTAAGTCATTTTTAAAGCAAAAATGCTTCCAGCTTCTCAGTAGTGGCGATTTGATGATTGTAAATGAAATATCTTCGGACTGTCAGACATTAGAACACGTCACCATGGACAGCGGACATGTAATTCTAACAGGCATTTTTCACTATTTTCTGACATAATTTTTCTAAAAATAATTTGCAGATTAATTGATAATCTTCAGGATAAGCAGCATGTATGATGAATGAAAGAATAATTGATCATTAAAATAATTGTTAGTTACAGCTCTAGTCCTACTTTGGCATCCACCGTAACCTTTCCTGGGGGGAAATGTGTTAACGACTGTTGCTATGGATACAGCACCATTTGACACCTTAACAACGGCATCTTATGTTTCTCAAAGGCAGTACTTTTTTAACTGCATCTGGACTCACTCCAGTTCACATGTGAAGGCTTTGTTCTCATTACACAACACACTTGGTTGCGTTTTGAGCCTCAATCCCTTTTTATTTATTACAAACCAAAATTGTGCCCATCGAATACCAAAAACTGGCATGAAATGCGTCGCTTTGTACTCTTGTTAACTTATTCTTTGATCAGATAGCCCAATCAATTTTAGGCCATTTTATTCAGGAAAGGTTTTTTGTAAGGTTATGGTTCTTGTGTTCAGGCATTTTACATTTGAGAACTTCTTGTGTTACATAAAACAAAAAAGGTTGAAAAAAAAAAAAAGAGCCTTTCATATTAATGAAAGCAATGAGTTGATGATTAGCCAACTATCTGATCTGTATGTTTTGTAAATTGCAGGTTCCACATTGATCAAATGCATCACAATGATCCTTGTAGCCCGATTACTTCTTCTGCGTTTTGTACAGAAAGGTGGGGCAGTATTGGCCTAAATCTACTCCAGTGACACCGTGGTATAGATTCTGGATTATGATGTTATAGACCCATATGTGTGTATTTCTGCACTCTCTCAGCAGTAGCATTGTGGTGCCTGATGTTGAAGCTAATTGTGTGTCCTGGTCATTTAGTTGAGTCTTACATACCTGAGTCGGGTTGGTCACTGTGCAGAATACTTGTGACCCGTGAGTCAATCGAAGGGATGTTCGGGGCAGCAGGGTTTCACATTGCACCAGGCATCAATGCAGCTACAGGGAGAAAGAACAGAGACAGGGGTGGGGACACCAAGAAGACATTACATTTTGATTCACTCATGTTAACATGCCAGAACCCCGGGTGGTGGGGGGGGGGTATGTGGCTCCCACAAGACTCAGCCCACTTAGAGATGGTGGGAAAACAAATTAAATGTAATCGCTGCAGTTGTGCTGCGATTGCATTTGCTGCTGTTACTTGTTTTTACTTGTTTTTTTTTTGCCTCAATTACTAATATAGAGCTGACACCATTAGTCGACACTTGAGTAGCTGATCAACAGAAATTGTTATGTCATTTTATAGAGCGAATGATCAGTCAACTAACTAAAGGAAATGTCGCACACTGCCTACTGCACTAACTTATACATTAAAAACAACTTTCCTTGCGTAAAGTGTGTGAACATGCACTGTATGATTATTTTCCAAATCTCAGTTGCTCGACTGGGTCGATGAGAAAGTCGGTTACGTGGCCACACCTACAAAGTGTGGTGCAAAACTGAGAGCTTGTGCTCTATGACTAAAACAAAAGACAGACATGTTGGTGTGCTTTATCGCAGATTAACTTATGTGGAAATGGTCTGCTTTTACTGTTGTCAGAGTAACATTACCGTTGTGTGGAAATGGCAGCCCCTTACAGCTGCTTGAACATGCAATGATGACGAACAATAGCAGGCAAGATCTTCACTGTGATGGATTCCTTAATCTCAGTTCATTTCAAGTCTCAACAAGTCCAGTATCATACTGTGCTGAAATGATGGGAAACCAATGGCTTCTTGGAAGTTGTGTAAAACCAAAAGGCATTAAACATTACAGCACGCTTTGATGTAAAAATGAGTAGTAAATGGGCTGAAACAAACACCGGTGGTCCTTTAACCACTTCAAAGTTTCAAAACGCTTACAAAACTCTTTGCTAGCAGATCTAGTACGTCTGTGGCTACGTCTCATTAAAATGCCATGATGATGCAGTTGTTTTCTCAGTTGTGAAAGCTCTATTGGCAAATATGCACATCATTTATTTGTAAAAGTAAATTCAATTCAATTTTATTTATATAGCGCTGTATCATAACAGAGTTATCTCATAGCACTTGTTAATATAGAGCAAGTCCAAGCCAACTCTATATGTACAGACCCAACAATTCCACCATG
>JAVQJF010059427.1:0-38985 GCA_036023855.1 Gadopsis marmoratus
TGATGTTTCCGATTTCTTGCACTTTTTAATGTTTTTTATTGTGTTAAGCACTTTGTGCATTTCGTATCTTTGTTGTAAAGCACTTTGAACTGCATTTCGTGTATGAAAGGTGCTATATAAATAAAGTTTATTATTATTATTATTATTACTTCTAAACAGCATCTGTTCCCTAACATATCAAACATCAAATAAATAAACTTACGGCAAGATGCTTCATGCAAGATGTGGCTGGATAACTTCCTGACTGCCATCACATCGTTCGTGCGATTCTCCCGGGAACCATAACCGGAAGTCTCACAACCCGGAAGCGCCCAAAACTGGAAGTACGCCATCGCTTTGCGAGGACGCACAAATACTTTTTCAAACAAGTTCTCAAACTTCAAATTAATTATTCTAGTTCTCATTTCCTAAGTACAAAACAGCTACCAAAAGAAACAAAAAAAATTACAAGAACAAGATAAATGCCTTAAAGGCAACACAGGAGGTGAGATGCTTGATGGTAGCTGTTCAGGGTGACGGGCCCTAGTTTCTGAAGATCGGTCATGACCAAATCAAGGTTATAATCAGCCTGTCTGTTGACATTCTTTGTGCAGTGTAATGCTGTTTGATAGTCCAGCAATTGCTCTGAGTTCAAGTTATCCATGTTTGGTGCCAATTTGAAATCAGCGCTGTTTTGTTCATTGGCAAAGGATGAGCACATTTCACAAGTGCACCAGGATAAACAACGTTACTGTATGTGCAGCACAGAAAATCCATCCATTCAGGCAAGGAAGGTAATTCAATAAACAAGAGTATCAGATGAATTATGAGGATGCCACAATGATGACTGAACTGCAAAGACGGCCAATCAGACCGGTGTGCATCTCACAGTTTTCAGACTGATTGACAGCTGCAAGCCATTGCGGGTTCAAAAGGCTGTAAAATTCACCTCAGAGATTTGAGTACACCTCAACCAATATGCGACAAAAACTGCAGTTTTGCAGGGGGAGAAAGGAATGTCTCCCAGAGAGGCGTGGTCTGTCTGTCTATATGTCCGTTGGTCTATTGGGCTTCCATTTTATGGCGTGTTGGTGAGGTCGACACAGATATGGTTTCACTCCCCTTGGCAGAGCCAGGCCCCACTGCTGACAGCAGGTTTTATTTGATGTGGACGTCCAGTGTTGGGTTTCAGAGCTGGCTTCAACATATGATCTCCATTATGACCAGAGGAGCAATGCATGCTGGTGGATGGCTGGTGACTCTGGGCAGACAGAAGAGGGAGGGGGGGTGGAAGAAGAGATGGAGGAAGGCCAACAGATGGAGAGTGGCGTGGAGGGAGAAATGTAGAGGTAGAGAGACAAATGGATCAGGTGGACCAGACAAGAGGAAAAGATGAAATGGGACAATCGACAAAATAAGTGAATTAAAAGTAAAGTGAATGGGGTTTGGTGTGAATGCAAATCAGTTTAATAGCAGCCGGCCATGACTCCTTTAAGACGCAATTAAGCCTGTGTCACACAATACAGAATACGTTATTACGAGCATTTTGTCTTTTACAACAAAGAAAAACTGACCGTCAACTTCTATGACTCAATAATGATATTTTCTCCCAATATAATAAAGTCATTTAGTCCGTACAATTTAAGATTTGAGACCAGCTTATGTTATTGAAAATAAATTTGTGATTTCAATAAAAACTCATTCAGCAGCACACAGTCAGTCTTTACAGTACAGGTCTTCACATTTAATAAAACCCAATCTATGACATACACCAGGCCTATACTTCATTGAAATCTCAGCCTATCACAAGTCTCACAGTAAACTTTATGAACCACGGTCTGTCTTAGTCCCATTGTGCTAAAAATAAGGAGGATGTAGCCTAATACATTTCCTTGCATACAGAAATGATACATATCTCATATGATCTCATACAGCATGTATAAGAAAGTTAATTATATGTTGGCAAAATACTTGGATCTTGCTCGTGGCCTCTAAGTACGCAACCCGTTAAAATCTGGAATATGTTCTGCTAATAGATTCAAGGTATTAGGTGGCATTTGTTTAAAGAGAGATGAATTAATTACACAGAAAGACTTACATAGCACCTGCTGTGAAAGGTCAAAAGATAAGAGAGGTTTTGTACAACAAATGTATTAATTCTGTGAGGATGTCTAATAAGTCTGAGTGTGGAGAAGCGACTGTACAAAGACCGCCATCACTGTCGTCCCCTCCCCCCATATGTCAAATTATTGTCAAACTCCAACTAAGGGGAGTGATAACTGACACAAATGGAGCCTGTAATATTTAAGCAAACCAGCATCATCATCAGCAATGCAGGCCATCAGTTTTGACAATTTAGAAATAGAACCTCACACAGATGATATTCTGCATGACCTTCGGGGGCCTAAAACTGCATTCAGACAAAGAATTTAATTAATTACACATGATTATGTTTACATCGCATCACTTTGATTTGCTATTATCACATCCACATAGGACAGACAGCCTTGCAAATGTAATTCTTCAATTATGAGAGTAAGTTGCTTATAGTATACAGCCTCCCATCTTCCCTTGTGTTGATAATAACTTGGCCTAACTTTAGCACCAATGTGTTGAATAATTTGATGGAGGAGGGGGGGGATCATATTTATTGGATTTAACTGTTTTGGGGGCTCTCTCCCCCTCAAACTGAGCCTGCACACCATTCTATAATTCCTTCTTATCGGCCAGAGGCTTTAGTTATTTACTTTAAAATGGACTAATTTCTTATTCCAGCGGAGGGGGGGCCGGCCGCTGACTTGAACAGCTGCTTCATGACCCAAAAAACTGTCAGTCTTTCCCTGGAATAAATTGTGGAATGTTCCATTTCGCGGCGCGGGGGTGGCGGGATCCGGGAGAGACCACGAATCCGCCACAGAGGAGTCGCCTTTCTGCCGTGGCGAAACAAACGCACTCACGCAACCATCCTAAGATACCTGTTCTAGTTGTGCGCGATTCGGCGAGGGTCTGACCCGGACCGGACACGCTGTTGTCCACCGGCCCCCCCCGCCTCTGAGAGCAGAGACTCGTGTAGGCTCATAGTAGAATCAATTCACAGGGAGGGCAGCTTGAAACCGGCCGCTCATGCCTGTGCGCCTAGTTTGGAGAGAGTGGCGTGTCGGGCAGCTTGGAGTTTAATAGTCCGGGTAGCATCCGTGCTGTATGTACATGTCTGTCTCCCCATGTGTACGTGCATGACTGTTAACGGCTGTAAAAGACCGAGAGACACAGAAGGAGGGAGAGAGAGAGAGAGGGGGGGGGGGTGCTCGGAATTTTGATTTGACATGTTGTTAAAGCTCTGATTGAATCTTTGTTTTTTAGGCGCAGCGGAGGTTTATGACGAATGTGAAATAAAGTTGGTGCTGTGCCCGCTCAGGTGGATGCGTGTGTGTGATGGACAGTGTGTGGTGAGCATCCTCCCTCTCCATCCCTCCAAAAAAAAACCCCCAAAACACCAAAAGCCCACCAAACTTTTTCACCGTGGCAAAGCAGCTCTGACACAGAATCACGTTCATTTCGACACTTGTCACACACAGTTGGCTGGGAAGTTGACAGGTTTCATGCCCAGATACCTCCGTTATTTGTCCGCCTGCACAAAGAAACGTGGGTTAGAAACAAACTCGGATCAGGTCTAGCAGCATTCCAGATTTCATTTTCAACATTTGTCAGATGAAGGGAACAGATAACCATCCACTCCACCCAAATAGTCCAAATTACAGATGGTTTATTTAAGCATGGGCCCAATATACAGACTTAGGTGGAAAATAAATGTGTCTACTTAACTCTCTTCAATATTAATATTTTTAAAGGCCAATTTGCACATTCTCATTAAGACCATTTCTCGTGCTTCTCGTGCAGTTTTATTAAACTTCTCATCTCTGGGTCACTTTGGTGCGCAGAGCAAGAACACATTACATTTTCATCATTTTGCCTGAAGTGTAATCTCTGAGATGAATTATTCACAAATATACACTACAATACACTGTCCAATCAATCCCCCTGATGAACTCTCCTTCTCCTGTCGACTGTCTCTGACTGTCGCCCCTCTCTCATTATTCTGTTCATTTCCACAGTCAGTCACACACACACACACACACACACACACACACACACACACATCTACACACGCTGCTCTGTGTGTATTTGCCTGTGTGTGTGTGTGTGTGTCAGTGGTGGTGGCTTGTTTAATGCACTGCAGGTTGACTCCTGCAGCAGGTCTGGCCAGATAAGAGCAGCACACAGCTTTCTGCTGGGAGGGAGGGAGAGAGAGAGAGAGAGAGAGAGAGAGAGAGAGAGAGAGAGAGAGAGAGAGAGAGAGAGGAACATTGCCTCCTCACTCACATAAACCATTAAATTGTAATAATGGGGCCACCAGCACTCAAACCTGGATCCATAGCGCCCCCTGTGGGTGATTATCTGCGTGACAGCCAAGTGACGGGGGTCCTTGTTGCTGGTTGTGCTGTGTTTGTGCACCCCGCTGCTGAATGAGGCACTCGTGACAATTATTTTCGGGTTGATTGAGCCAAAAGATGCGACAATTATTTCCCTTTGCAGTGAAGCATGCAAAAAGGACGATCAGTAGGGCAGAAAGAGTGAGGAGAGGAGAGATCAACTTGAAGTGAACTTGAAGGAAAACGTGTAAAGGGAGAGTAGGGTTGTGCTGGGAGAATTTGAACTTGTGACCTCAGTAAAATGATGAGTAAAGCCCTGTTTGGAGCCACTGTCTTGCAAAACAAAACACCATCCTTATTTAAAGGATTCCTTCCAGGCAAGGCCAATGGCTGAAAGCTGGATTAAACCCAGATTTGCCACACATGGCTTTTAAAGCATGGACAGAGGTCTCATCAGGTCATAAATGTCAGCTCGCGTGACGTGTGTGTGCTGTCCTGAGAGTGAGGCTGCAAGGACCATAAAATCTCAGTTTATCTTTCCCTGCGTCAACAGGAAAAGTCTGATTGTGGGAGACAGAGAAAGAGTGAGACAACAGTGCCCATTTGCATTGAATGAGTCAACATGTCAGTGTGAAAAGAACAACCCCTTTCTACTCTTTTTTATCTTTTCAGTTCTTCCTCCTCCACCGCGTCTACACACAAGTATGGGATCTATTTGTAGGCAGATCAGTTAGAGACACGCACACACACACAAGACCCCCTACCTTCCTTTCTCTTTCTCTCTCCAGTTCGTTATCAATGGGAGCCCAGCTGCTGCCAAACTCATTCGCTGCACACAGAGCGAAGGCCGGCCCGGTCAAGTTACTGAAGTGGCACTACAGCAAGCAATTTTTCTCTCTTTATCTAAAGTGTCTGGATGTATGGCAGACAAATCAGAGCTCTGATCCAGCCCGCAGCTCCCGCATGGTGGGTCAAAAGGAAGTCAAAGACGCACATTTACGCAGCAGCTTGATGCGTTGACGTGGCACGAGAAAACAACAAGACAAAGTCTGAAGATATTCTTGCTCCGAAAAGTTACTTTGGGCCAGTTGATCTCAATCCTGGATGTCCATAGGGAATGAAATAATCAACGTCCTCTGATTCCTTTTTACGTATTCTGTCTGTCGGCACCTGTCAACACACACCGGAGTGTTAACGGAGACTGTCAGTGCTGCCTACACAGACCTACAGTATATGCATGGTGGCCAGCAGCCACACACTTTCCACACCGCACTTTACTTTTATTTCCCCACCAACACATCATGTAATGTAACACCCTGTAGAGGAGCTTCTTCCCTTTGATTATGTGTCACAGCTGAAAACAACAAGGTTTGTTGTGATATTTCCTTCCTTCTGTCTGTCTGTCTGTCTTTCACACAGCCAACCAGTATGTTAATATGCTAATTAACACATACACTGGAAGCGCTCGTGTGTTGCACCTGGTTGTATTCGGTCTGTTTTTTGATGGTACGACAGAGAAGCTAAAGCAAACTTGTATCAGTTTCTTTTTCTCTTCTTTTCTTGAGTGAATCTTGTTTTAGAAGAAGCCTCTTTATATGAACCTAAATGGTTTAATTATATCTGTTACAGGTGAGTACAGTATCGCAGATAAATCTACTCTTCAACTGTGAGCAACTTTACATTCGCCGTCAGGAGAAAATGGCACAAATAAATACAAGATTGTCTGTAAATTACGTGTGAAGTAGTATCAAACGTCGACACTTTTGTTTTAGAGGTTATGAATGTGTGATTTCAGCCAATTTCTCCAAGTTTAAGAACTTCATTATATGTTTTCATCTCCTGCAGGTGAAAGTAGGCAGGTGCTCCATTTATTCTCTCAGCAGTTGGTCCGGCAGCAAAATATGCCTTCACTTGATGCTACAGATCTCATCTGTCATGTTTTTTTGTGACCATTTTTCATCCCTTCAGAAATAAACGTTCAGCTTAATGTATTTTGTAGAGTAATTGCCACCCATTATTTTCTTGACTATTATGCCCTCCTCAGCTCTTTCTGGAAATAGTTCTGTAGTACGGAG
The DNA here is from genome assembly GCA_036023855.1 of Gadopsis marmoratus. NCBI lineage: Eukaryota > Metazoa > Chordata > Actinopteri > Centrarchiformes > Percichthyidae > Gadopsis > Gadopsis marmoratus. Next base: position 6,485 of record JAVQJF010059427.1, read on the forward strand.
AAGATGCCACATGGCATATAAAACCTCTGCAGCTGCATTGTAATTTGTGGCCACAGCACTCTGACATTAAATTATGTTTAAAATAAAACCCTTTCTCTCTGTTATGTCTAATTATTACATTTATCATTTAGGCTCAGGTGAACTCAAAGCAAGACACAGCACACTTCATCAGCGTTTTTCAAATAGCTTACTGTATGTGGTATTTTAAGACATTCTAAAACTATGCTGCCACCAAGTGGACAGAAGCACTTATTACACATGTGTGTGGTCGAGAAAGATATTAGGAGAGAAAGATTGGTTGGTGGGACTTTAATAACAGATTATTTTTAAACGTCACCAGTGCTAAATGTAGTAACATGAATTCTGAATGTGTTTTCACTTTCGCACTTCGCAAAGGTTTTGGGGGAACATGAACTGTTTCAACAAGACAGTGCCCCTGCAAAACCAGGTCCATAAAGAAATGTTTCGTCTCAATTTGGTGTGGAAGAACTTGACAGACCTGCCCGGAGCCCTGACCTCAACGCCAATGAACAACCTTGGATATAAACTGTAGTCCAGCTCTTATCGCCCAACATCACTAATCCCTACAGCCAGTGTCCAAATCCTGTGGATAGCCTTCCTGGAAGAGTGGAAGAAGAAGAGAGTATAAGGAAGAGCGTATAGAAGTCTATTAAAACCCATGCTTTTGAAATTAGGTGTTCAACAATCAGACAAAAGTGCAATGGTGTCCACAAACCTTTGCAAATGTAGTGTATTTTGAATTCTTCACTGTTAGTTTAGCTCTCCTTCCTGATGTCGTACCAGCAAACAATTCTTCCCTTTGTCTTTACCTTTCTACTTTTTTTTATTTATACACACATACACATGGCCATACACACAAATGCATGCTCTGAGTGGCTGCAGTGTATAATGTGAACCTCTATTTGGCAGTAGTCTTTATTATTTATTCTGCTTTTTAGTGTAAATTGAAAAGCAAAACGTAATCCTCCAATGTATTCACAATGAAAATGCTTTATTCCATCATGTTGTAAGCATCATTTCATTGAAAATAAACAGACCAGTAAAAAGGAAACAATACAATTTGAAATTCAGATCATATTCCTTGTGATATACCTTCAGTTTGAACCAGCACAGATATTGATTGAATGGCTTTTTAATTAAGAGTCCTTCCTATAAATCATGAGGATAGTATCGTTCATCATTACACATTCTATTCAATGTTTACAGTAAACAGTAACACAAAAAATCACAAGTCTACAGCAGAGGCTTGCCACACTGGCATGGCGGGCGGTTAAGATAAACTATCGAAGCGTCACTTGCATGCACGGCTTATTGTCTACATAGCCTGGATGAAAAGAGAGCGTTACAAGACGTCAAAAGCACTGAGAGGAAAACAGAAAATCTTCTCTAAGACTGTGCAACTCTGTTCAATAACAAAGGTCTATGTTAAAAGCTTTGCATTACACATTGTTACAGAGGATATCCGTCAGTGTGTGCTCCTAGGACATACAAAATAGTCAGCTATTAGAAAGCACATGGCACATATAAACTAAGAACTCTTGAAGTGATATAAGAGCAATAATATAATAATAATAATAATAATAATAATACATTAATAGGTGCAATCTTCTCTCTGTGTCTCTTTCCGAACAGTGTTAGAATGTATTTTACATACAGAGCAATTACATTTGTATGAGGAATTAACTGTACATGGCACTTCAATAACACTATGTAACAGATAACTCATGTTGATTATTCTGAATAAATAGAGGAGAAAATAAATAAGAGGTTGTATTTTTGCTCATTCTCCGACAGAGCGTCCAGTTTTCATCCAGTTCTGAATCTACCAGTTTTCAGTATTTGTTCCCCGTAAATGTGTGTGTGCTGGTGTAGATGTGCACATGCCCTCAGACATATCCAAACATACACAACATGCAAAGGAATAAGGTGGAAAAAGATTACAAATTTTGAGTAAGTGTGCCTTTGTTTCTCTGAACTTGGTGAGAATGTGTCGCTCACCTGAGAATTGTTTTACGTTGTGAGGGGGAAAAGCAGGATTTCTAGGCCATTTTATAATAAAGATTTTACTCATTAATGCTAATTATGTAAACAGGTCATAAGCTGTGAGCTACCGTGTCTGTTTCCTGCAGTGCTCAGAAAGCTTTAACATACCGCCCATTCATCTTCCTTTCCTCTCTCTCTCACTTCTCACCCCTTTTGTTTCGCTCTCAGCAACCCATTAATTAACCCAAACTCTCTGTGAGGACGAGGCAAAATTAAATCTAAAATGAATCTCAGCGTTTGTCTTCTCTTGTCCACACTAGACGTGATAAATGATATGAAAGCTCTTAGCTGTAATCCATGCTCTCTGCTTGTCTCCAGTGTGGCTCTGAGACAAGAGCGCTGACTTATCAATAAGCAATGAGCAGGCTGATAGTTAAGGAAAATGTGAGGATGGACTTGAAGGAATCGGAACTGTACAAGTAAAAGAAGTGCCATCAGACCAAGACCAACAAGACCAAGCTAGATGCTTCATTGCGGTAATTTTAAATGACTGGAGGGTGCCATGCTCTTAAAAATATGTTTTAAAAAATTCTGGTGACTGCGTGAGTCCCGTGATGTGTTTGTTTCACCCCTTTCACCGGCGGGCCAAGGATTTCAAACATGGTTACCATGGGAAACAAGACTCTCCCACTGGTCCTTTCTAAACACAGGTTTTGTTGAGGTCAACCTTCACCGGCAGCGGCCCACCCTCCTGACTCTCCTCCGATTGTTTCATGGCGACAGCAATCACAGGACTCAGGTGGTACGGGTTGACTTTGTGGGCATTATCCAGAAACTCTTTATCTCCATTGATACTCAGCTGAAAAGACACAAAGAAGAAACAGGTGATAACAGCGAGTAAACAGGCAGCAGGTTTACTTACACATGCCTCTGACTACAATACGTCACCCCACCTTGTCTTGACCTTTGCACTCAGTTAGATTTGGCTGCATGAAACAATTAAGTCAGAAACACCAAACTGGGAATAAAAAAATTGTCAGTTTAAGCCTTTACATGGTTGCATTAACTGTAATCATTTTATGGAGTGTTGTAATTCAAAAGGGCCTTTTTTCCCCATAATGTGTCTCAAATTAGAGACTGCAAATGGAAAAAACCTTCATATGGCTGTAAAGGAATTCATTTGACTGACAGGGAAGACATAACATAGCAGCATGCTACCTGTTGTGGATGGGATAGGGATCAGATACTACAGTAATCTTTATTCTGCCTCCCTGGAATCACTGCCAGATTCAGAATATAACCGGCTATTTATTTTCTGTGCATGCAGTAGTGTCTGCAGGTGGAGGAGTGTATGATAAAAGGGACAGGAGTACTATTGGGTGCACCTACTCCAATTCAAGTGATGCAAACATCACAAAACATGGGTTCACAGGTCACCAGCGCATATCAGTGGAGAGACTCGAGTTTAATTTGCAACGCAACACTGGACTGCCAGCAAAACTACCCCTACTGCCCCTCTACTCACACTGTGACGTATTCTGAGTCACCAAACTGCTGCAGACAAAGATCCCATGACTTTGTGAGTGAGGCTTAAGCTTATTGCTTCATTCACATGTGCATGTGTTTACACTGGTGTTTGTGCTTTTCCGTGCGAGTACCTGCGTCTTGATGTGCTGCTCTGGCGCGGTGACGAGGCTGGCGCAGCTGAGCCACAACATGACCATGATGGACAGGAAGAGACAGGCCGCTAAAATCCAGCGTGGAAGGCCTGAACGTCTGGAGAACGACAGAGTCGCAAAAAGAAGGAGAAAAGTATTAGGGGACTGAAGAGGGCTGGAGAAACTAAACATTAAGGTGCCAACAAATAGAACTGGCCAGAATGTGAATAAGGTTTTAGCATGGTTTACCCCCATTTACTGCAAATCCCAGCTACTTTAAAATCACTTTCCAAGCATTTAAAAGTATTTCAAATCTTTTATTGTGGTCGTTTCCTTAATGTCATTATGATATTAAAAACAGCCTTCAGATACGAGAAACATTGCATAAGATAACCTATCACAGTGAATGCATCTCAATCCGTCATGTCTCCCTTTGTTTTTGTCATGGCAAGGTAATGCAGATGAATGTGTAGATTGAATTGAACAGCATACATCGCACAATGATATAAGTTTGACAATAATAAAGGCAGATATGGTGTTCGCTGTGATGGATTAGCTGTCAAGTTTCACGTCTCTGCAAGTTGATATTCATGCCGACAACAAACTGCCTGTAAGAAAAAAAATTTTGTTGCTTTTAAAATTGTGGTTTGCTTTAGAAGATGATTTGTGGTAATACAAAGTATATTTTATGGGCAAAACATTAGCTCTCTCATTTAACTCTTTAATTCTCAGCAGGGTAGCTCAAGGTCCAGCTCACCTCGACATGCAGCCGAGGAAGTCGTGCTCAGCTGTGGGGTCGTCTGTGTGCTGGACAGGGTGCTTCCCTTTGCCTCCTGCTTTGGACGCTCCCCTCTCGCCATGTCCCCTCACACCTGCCAACCAAGAGAATATTGCAGCAACATACACATGCTGCTATGCATGGCGTCATGAATGTGTGCATGTGTAGATATTCTCACCATGGGGTCTCTGGGTGTGAGTGTGGACCTGAGGCCAGGGTTTGTCTGCCACGTTGGATCGAGGAGCCTGCAGCTCGGGCAGCGAGTACTCCATCTCTGGCTGGCTCTGAGGAGGGAAAAACACAACTATAAAGACACTCAGCCATCATGGCAGCAATTATACCAAAGCAAGATCTAGATCAGAGGATCGATACCATTTTCATGTCTGTACAGCAACTATGGAGCTAGAGTCTATTAGCCTAGCTTAGCAAAAAGACTGGAAGCAGGGGGGAAACGGCTAGCCAAAAATCTAAATGTAAAAATTACATGCTTTTGCACAATGCCAGGCTAGCTGTTTCCCCCTGCTAACAGTCTTTATGCTAAGCTAGGCAAATAACCTCCTGACTCTAGCCTTTATAATTGGCTATCGAGCTGTAAATGTATCTGTTGAAAGTAATAAACGTCAGCTAAAGGGATTTTTCTGGTATAAAAGGTAGAATGATGTAGTTTGATAATGTACGTTTTATTTACTTGTCACCATGTGAATCTTGAATTTACTCTTCTGTTCATTGAAAGGAAATGTGTCTTGCAAAATTATATCTAATTGTGGGCATTCAGTATGTTGTGTAACCTAATCTAACTGCCTTGAAACTAATGATTTCATCCGGTTTTTTTTTTGCTGGTTCAATGTCTGCGGGTGTCTCAGTATCTTTCCCACCCACTCAAACTAGTTTAGTAAAACCCCTTGAACTGGGACTGAACTAAACCGAGAAATGGCTTTTAAAACAACTGCTGCACACATACGCACAGCCTGCTGTCAGTATTTGCTTTGCTGTGCATTTCATTATGTGCACAGTGTTTCTGGTTCCCCTGGAGAACTCATTAAAAGAGGATTTTGGTTCCCCACTGCTGACCCTCCCTCCACTACCACAGCAGCTGTAGTCAGTTGTAACAATACTATCGCTGGCCTCAACGGCAACAATACACCCACACACGTATTTAGAGCAGTACACTATATCCCACTGCAGTAGTGTTGATTCTGACATCAATGAACTTTGAAACCTCTTGCTGTGTCTTACACTAAAATGTGAAACAAGCACAATTCCTTCTCAGTTTCATTTATTCTCATTACTTTACTTAAGAAGTTATTGATCTGTTTTCCACGGAATGATTTCCATCACTTGTCCAGAATAACAAAACAACATAGTTGACTGCGGACACATGGCTGGTTAGTTTGCTTCCCAAAACACTTACAATCCTTCGATCCTCTTTTGTTGAAAAAGTTATTTCACAACTGGGTTTATTAACCCTGGCCAGCAATGTTTCCTGACAGAGTGCACTGAAACCAGATGCAGCGCCAGCGTAAAGGTTTGGGGAGACGAGGGGAGATGTGAGGGGGTTGATTCTCATTGGCTGCAGACTGGAGAGCTCTAACCATCAGAACGAGCGGAGCCTGATCTGCATCTGTCATGCATTATGAGAGGGAACGCAAAAGGAGCTCTGGCTTACAGAAAGAGTTCAGAAATGTCTCAGCCATAAGAGAACTTTGACTGACTCTTAAATGGGTCTACATGGATCCTGTTGAATGCCTCTTACATATTTGTGAGAAGGGGAAATAGTTATCTGAAGCCCCTCTGGTTGTGCATTAGTTTTGATCCAAATTAATCATCAAACAAAAAGCCCTATATGGTTCATTTGGCAAATCGCTAAGGTAAATTGGACTTTACATTGGCCTAATGGTGTCGAAATTTTGGACTTTAATGTGGAGCTTAGAATCTGAACTTTAATTACAGCACCCCCATGTGGTCCATTAATTCCACTGTGCACATTTCCATTAGACATGGAATGTTAGGAAAACTGAAAATGTATAGAAATGACAAAAAGAAACATGTGTAAAGGGTTCAGTATCTCAGACTTAAAGACAAGTCTGGTGATATTCTGTATTTCTTTTATTGTCACCAAATCTCAATGAAAAGACCAAAACCAACAATAAATTGATCCTATAACAAGAATTGTCTGAGCAGCTTCTTCTTCTATTGAAAATCTATTGAAAACACATCAGTGAGCCACACCACTGCACTGAGTGACACCTTCCTTCAGAAAAACGAACATGGGCACTGTAGTTTCTTTTGAGTAAATCCCACATACGTCGCCCTGCTGCCTTAAATTATCACTAGTGCAACAAATGTGTATTAGTCCACAGCTGAAAATTGTTCCCAACAAATGCACTATTTACTCCTGTTTGAGTAATGTTAGCTGAAAACTGCAGTGCCCAGCTCTTTAAGGAAATTAATGAGCCTTTTTTAAAAATGAAAAAATGTGTGACCCATTTTTTAAAGATTTATGTCTTCAATAGGAACTAATGCGCTTGTGCCACAGACAGATGAGAGAGCTCAGAAAGTATTGAGAGACAGACTAACACATTGTTGGTTTGGGTCTTTTCATGGAATTTGTTGACAACAACAAAAATATGGAATATTACCAGTGTCATCCTTTACAGCAAACAAAGACCATAATATTCTCCTGTCGTGAATGTGCTTCATGTATACGCACGGTACGTAATGTTCATGTTTAAGTCACGTCTCTAGTGCCTGGATGAGTAAACTATCATAAGTCAAAGTCACGCTTCCTGCAAACACTGCTACTTCACAGGTTCTCTCTGTTCAGGGTTTTATTTGTTCTTTAAATTTAACTAAGGCAGAATGACTAAAGCAACTGTCAGGAAGAAATGGGGACTGCTCTCTTTGTATTCAGCCTTACACCAAGTTCAATTTGTTCTGCAGGCCAGAGCGCTTGCAGAACCACAGCACAGTTGGAGGAAGTCTTTAATCAACTCACTTTTGTCCCAAACACTCTCACACTGTCAAAACAACAAGGGGCTGGTGAGAAGGGGTATGACTGAGGTAAAGGGCTGTGTTTTACCAATATGTCCTCATAAATACAAGTTTTCTTTATTTTTTCTTTCCCTAGGAACAAACATCAGTTGTGACCTACCAGTGACCTTTCTCCACCCTTACAATTTGAACTAACTGCTGACTGGTTAGTGGTAGCTATAATGCACAAAACTAGTTTTTTTCCACAACTTGAGGTCATACAAACACACACACACACACACAGATGGATGTATATAGACATCCACATAATTTATATTGCAGGAAGCGTTGGCTTGTTTCCTCCCTCTGCTGTCCCTCAATTTAGCTGGACTTTTTCTGTTTCAACACTCAGAGAGTCAATCTGTCAAGTTGCTGGCGGTTTGCCAGCTGCCCACTAAACACAGGAGAGATAGTCTTCTCACAGCCCCGTGGAGCCTGGCTTCGCCTTGCCGCATCAGCCTGCACGTCACTGCCATAAAGAGCAAACATCCATCACCAAGTCCAAAAGAAATTTTGGTAATTTCATGTTCTGTGGCTGCTGCGTCTCTATATGAGGTGGTGCCTCAGAGTAATGGTGAATTTCAGCATATAAAAGACTCTTCTGTTATACAGAGGCCCTTCTGTGTGGGTTAGGGTGCGTAAATACTGTCATTTCCCATCAAGCCCTTTAATTACATAGCTAAAAATGCCATCAAAGCCAAACAGGAAAACGGTTTCTGACCCGTGTTTTACATTTAGAGGATATGGTTGGGCAGTCTGGTGGTTAGACAGTCCAAATCTTATTATAGCTTTAATGTTTAGGTGGTATACTGCTCTGACTTTAGCAATGTGTTAAAATTTAACTAGAAAGCCCCCAGCGAGTGCATACTTCTACCAAGGCTGCACAAATCTCTACATTTTCTATTTAAATAATAGAAAATGTAAAGAAATGTTTCAGCTACAGGATCCAGATATGGATGAAAATACACATTAAGTGACAGATAATCACTGGAGATTTAATTATTTTAAATGTAAAAAAGAAAATCAAATAAATCACTTTGAGCAAAATGTCATCAAAATCAGTTGATAGTTTCTGAGTTGTTCAGCAAACAGACAAACCAGCTCCATTCAGCTCATCTTTTTAAATTCCAGAAATCACTTCAGAGTTTTTATTTGTCCCAGCCAGACCTTTATTCTTTAGTGCAGTCCATTCTCTTTTAAATCTTGCAGTGTGTTTACGTCCTGAGGGGAGTTCACCACAGCCAGCCCTGTCGGTTATTAAATATATATGGTGCCGAGGGCGGTGACATAATTTAAATGAACATTTATAAACAATTAAAGTGCTGAAATGAATTAATTCAACCACCTTGTCCCCACCCCGCTGTGTGCCCTTGCTCACTCAACCTTCACAGATGCACTGACTCTAAAATGGGCTGTGAGTTGTTTTGGCAGCGACCCAAGCTCTACGACAATGCAGAGGATATATTTCACTATCTTAACAGGACGCAGAGGTTAGATGAACCAATAATCTATAAAGGTCCTCTGGCTTGCTTTTAACCTGCAATTAAAAGCATACAGCATGAAAAAGCTTTGTAGAAATCCACTTATAATTTTCCACCATCATGACTCAGTGGGCCATAATATAGTGTATTTGGATAATTCATTTATGGAGACATCAGCAGTCATTTGTCTGTCTTTTGCAGAGAAGCACTTAAAGATCCACCTCTGTCGTAAGTGCAGATATTCAGAGTGATTATAAAAAAGGCCTTACATGTTGAATTTTTGCAACAACATATAATTCTTAAATTTATTCTGATTTACGCAACATAGACGAAGACTGCAGAGAAATACATATATTCACACCATCACAGTGTAAACTGATGCATTCTATGTTGCTCTATGCATTTCGTCACTGATAAGATTTGGTCTGAAATGTGTTGGATGGACTAAAAGATTAACAGGACTCACTTTGAAAAGCTGCAGAGATCACTTTCAGCCTGTTTTCATTCATTTTGGGGAGTGACATTTGGGGTCAGTGTAAGTTTATTCTTTACCCAAACTACATAATTATTACAAATCAGCAACTGCTGGCAGAAACACAGAAACACACCATGTCTAGCACATTTGAAAATGACCTGGGTTTAGGTTAAAACTCTTTCAGGGTGTATACATTGTCAATAGGATGCAGAAAATGACATTTTTACGACATGGCATTTTGCAGAACCATTAAGCATTTATCTATAAACATTAAACCTAGAGTGGACAAGATACACATTAATTATTTTTTTGAAGCAAAAAGAATGCAAAGCCTGCTCATCCTGGACAAACTCTTAGTTGATTCTTACCTGAAAAACAACAACCTTGCCATCATCGGCCTGCAGGTAGAAGGTCCAGGTGGAGGAGATGAAGCTCTGCGCAGAGCTGACGATGTCGTTGCACCAACTGGACACGGCCTCCATCACAGATGGGGCCTTAGGGCGGAGAGTCATGGCCTTGAGCTGCGGCGGAGAGAGCAGGACACTCTGTTACGAGCGAAGGTATTGACTGCGTGTGTACTTGCTTTAGTATATGTACACACTTGTATTTTCAGTAGTGACATTAATAATCAGACATCCTAAGTCACTTTGTCCCTTGTGGCTGCATTTGTGTGTGCAGCCACTGACTGGACCTCACCTTCCTCCTCATGATCTCAGGTTCAGAGGGCTGGCTGGCACAGCCGGTGCAGCAGGCATCCTGCTCCAGCAGCTTGATATATGCCTCCTGGCAGGCTGGGGGGGGGAGTTGTGAAGCATAAAAAAAAAAGGAAGAGAAGAAGAGGGGGTTGAGAGAGCAAATGGAGGAGTGAGAAGAGAAAGAAGCACACATTTGAGAGAGGGCATGGAGCATTACAGTCAGCTGGGTGGAAGACTTGAAGACGTAAAGCAGGCAATAGCAGTTTATGTGGGAAGAAAGATAAAGATGCACAGGAGAGATTATCTGTTGGGCCCTGCGGGGACAATTCACTCTCCGCATTGCTGTTATTGAAACATGGGGGGCGAGGGGGCATGTGCTGTCTGGACGGCAAACCACATCATTGATTTCCAATCCAACAGTTCAAACAGAGCGAGCAGCCTCAAACACCCAGAAAATATCCACCAAGCCTGCCAGCTTTTAGGAAACAATGCAATATTTAGCAGAGCTGGTTCAACAGTTTGATGGGTAAGAGACGCCGACCTGCACCAGTGCTGGAAATCCACGTAAATGTAATGTAGTGCACTATCTATCTGCTTTTGTCTTGCAAACCTACAATTTACATATGGGTTTTGATCGAACCTGAAATGATCTTTTGCCACCCAAACGATGAAACAGTATGTTAACCTTTAGGTAAACTGAGTGAATGAATGACATGCGTTTTCCTGTCTTGTCAAAGGAACCAAAAGGAGTCTCACTCCCTCAAATTTTTAAGATGCAATTCAAGTAGAAATGACTGGTATATAAGACCTGTACATTATGTTTATTCTGATGAGGATTTGCGCCACTGCCATTCATTTTGACATATTTAGGATTGAGGCCTCGTCATCTTAAACTTTGCCCTCGGCCCGCTCAGCGCGACTGCAAGACCAGCAGCAAACGCATTCAAACAGTCCAGCTGACACACTGACTCACCTCCCTGACACTCCTCCCTGCTGGTATTGAAGCCGGCGTTGCCATTGACAAATTGGCAGATGGAGTAGAGACGACAGCCGCGGTGACAGGCGTTCATTATGGAGTCCTACCAGCCAGACAGAGAGGGGGGGAGGGTACAACATTAGAGATGTCTCCTGCACTCTCTAAACTCAAGATAACCTTGTTAGAAAATATGACAAAGATGGGTTATGGCATCTCTTACAGTAATGACACAGTGCGGCTGCTCTATTACAGCCTGCCATAATCAGCTGAGGAGAAGCTTTTCCGTCACTGCGAAGGAAAAGCTGTGATAACGAGCCAGTGTTGGATAAAACGTGTGCAGGAAAATGAGCCTGAAGGTGCACATTACTGTACTTCCTCTTGTCATAATGCCTCAGTTCTCGGTTGTAAATGAGGAAACCGCGCCCTCTGGTGGCCTCTCTGGGAACAGGAGAGACAAAGAGATTCCCGGTGTATTACAGCCTTCTGCACCGCCACCCCTCCGCTGCGTTTGGAGGGCTGTTTATCCCAAAACTATGAAACGGCGCCTTATACTTTATAGGCCACCGCTTATTTAACACCCCTGTAGTTATTGTCCAGTATGAGAGCCCTGAACATGACACGCTGCTCCTTTTCAGCCGCAAGCTTCAAAACCAGGTGCTGGGCTCCGGTTCTGCTCCTGCTGCCCCGCAGGACGCGTGAACCACACCTGAAGGCAGCAGCAGGAGGTGGAGGATGAGGAGGAGGTGGAGGAGGTGGTGGTGGTGGAATGAAAAACATCCGACACACACTGGAAACCCAAGCAAGGGTCTAAGCTTCTGGTGAAATTCACAACCATCGCCAGGACGCAGTCTGGCCTCGTCTAAGCAGGAAGATAAAGGCTCACTGATCCTCCAGCCCGACGGATTGCGGGCTGAGAAATGATCCGTTGAGATCAACGAGACACGCTGACTGGACTGCAGTTCACTTCTCGGACGAGTCTTTAAGGTGCAGAAGGAACTGGGCTGCATCCATTTTTCGGCCTAATTTTGCGCCGACCTAAACACGCTTGTTTTGCACATTTCAAATACAGATAGGCTTTCTTTCTTTTTTTTTTTTTTTGGTTTTGTTCGCGAAGCCGAATACGTTGCGCTGGTCTGTGCGTCGCTGCGGGCGCTGAAATGTCGGACGGCGGGATGTATCCGTCCGCTCGGTGCCGACAATGCGCTGTCTGCAGAGGCAGCCGCTACAGGCGCACAGCAGCAACTTACTTTAGCGGGGCTCTTGCTTTTGATGGCGAGCTGGCATTGCTTTTTGCAGTAGTTGATGTCGCCCAGTTGGTTGTCGAACAGATCCGAGGACGCCGCCGCGAGCCCGGCGAGAAGCACCGAGAGCAGGGCCGACAAGCCGCACATCCTGCCGCCGAGCCGGAGCATCTGAAACCCTGCGGAGGAGGCGAGGAGGCGCGGAGGAGAGGAGGCGAGGAGGAGAGGAGCGTCGAGCCTGAAACCAACGCGGAGCTCCCTTTGTGGCGGCGCTGCTGGTGCGGATGCTGCTGCCTCAGCCCGGGTCCTGTCTGCTCCGCTGAGCTGCTCCTGCTCGTGGCGTCACGCGCATCATCATCATCATCATCATCATCATCATCATCATCATCATCACACACAACCTGCAGAGCTGCCTTCACTGCAGTGCACAATGTGGCAGCGATGACATCCATAAAACTGTGGCACATCATTGATGAGAGGGGGGGGGCAGATGTCCTGCACAAAGTATTGACGGTTTATAAGCGACCAGTGCCACAATTATCAGCTGGATGTGAAGATCATGCTGCAACACACGGGCCACAACACAAGTCAGCTGAGGGGAGGCCGAGCGACAGCAGCTAAATACATGTAATGAAGAAATGCATCCGTTAGTGTTTTGTTGTTGTTTGATTGCCTGTTTATTTGTGATGCACTCTGTAACGCTGCTTATACGCGTGCTTAAATAATAATAATAATAATTTAACGTGATGATGATGGTGAGTGTCACTGTGAATATTGGGATCACGACATATCTTATAGTAGTGCTTAACGTTCTCACATCCCTAAGAAAAAGTAGTAATAGGCTGTAATTGTGTAGAAAAGCAAACTCACGTAAAAGTACAACATTCAAATTCATAGTACAGCAAACGTGGGCCACTCATTATGCAGAACGACTCCTTTTAAAGTCATATTTATTGCAACTACATAAAGTTGAATCTAATAGGTCTACTGTTTATAAAAGAGTATTATAAAATTAGCCAGTTCATCTATTATTCTGTATCTAAATAATTAAAGTAGCATCGCGAGTTTAGTAGTGAATAGTGAAATAGATGCATATAGCAGCATTCAAATAAAGTGTAAAGCAGCTTATAATTGCTCTAAAGTACAGTACTTGAGAAAATGTACTGAGTTACATTCCATCACTGTATGCTATTATATTATACTACAATATTATAGATTTCCAGAAAAGGTTATTATTACATCTGACTCTGAACGTTAGTTTTAAAATACTAGATATAGGTGATAAACTGATGTTTCTAGTTGTGTTAATTACACCTGGCAGTTTTATTTAAGGCGTCACTCACCTGAAGCAACAACCTCTACAGATGATAAAACAATACAAAGTACAGAAAATGTGAAATGTTGAACTTTTGTCTTATGTTTAACATCTGGTGTGTGTGTGTGTGTGTGTGTGTATGCGGGTATGTGTGTGTGTGTGTGTGTGTGTGTGTGTGTGTGTGTGTGTGTTTGTGTGTGTGTGTGTGTGTGTGTGTGTGTGTGTGTGTGTGTGTGTGTGTTTGTGTGGATGTGTGTGTTTTTGTGTGAGTGTGTATGCGTGTGTGTGGGTGTGTGTCAGGGAGGGGACAAATTGAGGATCACTAATGACTTGTGGTTCTGTGGGAAAACAAGGGAGGAGCAAACGGTGTGAACCCGAGTGTTGCTGCAGCAGCAGCAGAGTCACCGTGGAGTTTAAAAGGAAGCAAACCTCGTGTTTCAGTCAGTTTGGTCTCCTGACTTTCAGTGAAGAACCAGCATTTGATCTGAGAGGAGCCGCCGGAAAGTGAAGCTGCACCTCCCGAAACAAGAAAAGGACAGAGAGACAGAAAAACAGCTGAAACAACCATGTTTGCCGTCATGTTTCTCCTCCTCCTTGCTCCACACGTGTTGTTGTCCTCGACACGTAAGTACCAAACTTTTTCACACTGACATAAGACAGACCACAACCTGCTGCGCTGTAGCGGCTCTGCGGTCCAGGACGCCCCCCGTCAGCCAGCGTGAGCTGCTGTGGAGGCTCCAAACCAACAAAACGGGCTCGTGTTTTAAATCAGTTGTTTAACTTCAAGTTCCACCTGCCCAGGTGCGATTATCACCCCACCTACAATAATTATAATAGGTAACCACGCGAGGTAGGTTATCAAGAAATTCCCATGCTTATTAAGAGTTCGTGTTCTGGATAAAATCCCCCATCACGGTTTATGTCATTTTTATATTGCTGTGTTGATATAGTACATTTTTATGGAAAAACAATGGGGAACGTGTTTATGGATACAATAACCAAATGCGACGGTCTGTTTTTGTCTAATGTTGGGAATTGGAAAAACTGTCAAATCAATAAACTTTATGAAATGATTGCAAAAATATATAACAATTACCGACCGATATCGGTATTTATAGGCTATATTGTTATACATTTTATTTAAACTCTGGTATAGTGTATCAGCCAATACTCTTAACCATTCTGATAATGATTACATTGTTTTGTTTTTGTTCTTGGGACCCTGAACGGGACATTTTACCATTTAAAAAGAAACTTGTCTGCTCTCTGGACAAATTATGTCATGGAGACACTAAATTCTCTAAATGACTTAAAACATATCTGACATTTCTGTACTGAAAGTTCTTGTTATTTATCAATACCAATATATTTGCACCAACAATTCATTATAATAATAATAAAAATCACATTTTGCCCACAAGGATCTGATACACAGAAATATTAATAGAGATATCTACTGTATACCATGGCAACATTTCTGACAGTTGATGTATGTATATAAAAGGTCTCATAGCATCAAATCGCCCAACCATGATGCTTTATTTGAGATAAATTTATTTGTTGAATATTATGGAAAAATTTGGGAAGCCTTTGATTCGATTGCACTGTAACCAACTAATGACACTGTGTCAACAGAAACACAAATTATAGCCTAATTGTAGCATTTCCCACCAAAATGAATCCAGATGCAGCAGCACAACATTAATATGAGTAATCATTAGATGTGATTGTGTACCTAATGGTGGATTAAACTGAGAACAGGACCCATTAGACATGGTGGTGATGTAGCTAATGAGACAAATTGAAATAAGCAGTGTTCATCTTCGCTGTTGCATGAAGGAAATGCAAGAAAGATAATATTCCAATTTAATACCATGCTGTGATTAATTAACATAATACTGAGAAAATGATCTGCAATTAGCTCCTTTACGTGGGATGAAAATCAAACCACATAAAACGCATATATGTTTGTAATAGAGTATGTTTTGTATTGCCCAAAGGTGAATCCCCTCTCTTTTTGCATGTAGCTACATTTTCATCTCTGTACATTTTTCGTCACATTAGCTGCTACTGAATCCAGGGAGGCTGGAAACCGAGCAGTGGCACATATGTTGGAAAGCTTGTCCGCCGCCCACCTGGCGCACGGTTAATAAAACTTTACACATTGACCCTCATATCTCTGTGAGGAAGGAGCCCAGTGGTAACACTGAAGCGCACAGGAGAGGGTTTCTCATGGGCATCAATCATAGAGGCAAATTTTAAGTCTAAGAGAGCTTGTGGTATGGAAAAGCATTCAAGGATTTTACAGACAAACCAGGGTGACCTTTCTGACTGATTCTACTGAGGCTCCATAAATCCACTTCATTACTGGGTCATAAATATGTGCTGAGCTCCCGGACTGTTGTGGTGCAGTGCTGCTGCTGCACTCCGCCTCCTCGCACAAACACAAAGCTTTCTTACGGTTGCTAAGAAATCTGAACATGCTGCAATGTTTCCTCTTGGAAATGTGTTCAGTGCTTAAGAAAACTAAAAAAAAAGGTCAACAAAGCAGAAGAATACAGTAGACACTGTTTGTGACCACAGTGCATTTACATTTTATCCCCCTCTCAATCTTTAACTTCCATTGATAAAACTCTCAATAAAAAATGAACTAATTCACATCTGGTGAATGTAAAGTAGTAGGTGTCCTGGGTGCATAGCACAATTACAAAAAAGTACTGGACTAATGCACATGGTCAGCACTACATTTATTGATGAAGCAATGTTTTGGCCTGAAGCACAGAATACAATAGTAGCACAGGCTGTAAAAACCATCAGATGAAGTGGGTGAAATCACAGGAACAACTAAAGCAAACTTAGAGTCAGTAGTGAGTCAAACTACTATTAACTGATTAAACATTAAGTCCATTGAAAGAAAATATAATTTATAATTGATTAATCATTTAAGTTATTCAAACAGAAAGACATTTGCAGGTTACTCTCCTTATACAGTATGAGGACTTTTCCTTGTTTTTTATATTTTTGTAAAATTAATACTGTTGCATTTCGGCCAAAGCAAGTAATTTGAATCCATCACCTTGGGCTCTGGGAACTTGTGATTGGCTATTTTTGACTAATAGAAGCCAATGAAAGTACACCATGACACTAAAGTAGGGTGTTTTTTAATACTAAAAGTGTGTGCGTGTCTCTTCCACCCAGATGTAGCGGTGATCTCCCCTCAGGATCCGGTCCTGCATATCGGCTCCAGTCTGACAGCCAAGTGCACGCTGAGCCCTGAGCTCGGCCTCAACGCCAGCACATTGTACTGGACACTGAACGGGCTGTGTCTGTCCAGCAGCACCTACAGCGTGCTGAGCCCCGACATCCTGAGTGTCACCCTTCACAACCTCAACGGCTCCCAGCAGCAGTCTGGAGACAACCTCGTGTGTCATGGAGCGGATGGACACGTCATGGCTGGTTCATGTCTCTATGTGGGCAGTAAGTGCGTGCCTTTCTGTCTCTTTGGCCAAACTTTTTTTTTTGTTTAAAGTATTTCTTTACGATATCTTTGACTATGTTTGGGAAATGAACATCCAAACACTACATACGCCTTCCATATGGTACTTGAATAGTCTTATTTTAATACTGAATATTATACTATCAATCATGCATTGTTACTTGCATTGTATACTTAGTTTTGGGTTTTAGAGATTCTTGTTTATTTATCTATTGTTTTTAAGATACTTTTAACTGCCGTTGTTAGATGTTTCGTAATTGCTGTTCCACCGGGACCTCAGTACTTAGTTTCATTTCTCTCATGTTTTGAAATGACAATAAAATGTCTTGAATTGAATCTTGAACAGATGCTAAACTGTACATTACAAGCTTCAAAAACGGGTGTTTTTAAGCCCAAAGGGTCTTAAAAATGCCACAAAAGCATTAGTAATATTAAGATAAATTATTTTTATTTTAAAAAAAACTCTTACAAGAGTAATAGAGAACCTTATAATTCCAAATTCAGGATGGTAAGAAGCCACAAATGTAAAATAAGTTGTAGCTTGCAGTCTAAACAAACAAGCTTGTTGGTTTTCATAACTGTCCCCTTTTCATCCCTGTAGCCATGAGCACACCTAACACTTCCTAATGTTATAAATGAATACAAATCCAAATAACACACAAAATGAAAGTGCAGGTTTTCTCATTGATAATGTGGCTTAATAAAACCTCCCCTCTAGGGATAACTTCCCAAGTGTCACGGGTGGGTGGAGGGACCCAAACGCACACAGCCAGTCAGCATCATTTCTTTTAATGAAGGTGTAACAAAAAAAGGGACTTACAAAAAGGGCAAGTCCGCCAGGGAACAAAAGAAAAGTGGAATCCAACACGTGGTGACGGCGCACGCACAGACATTCACCACACTAACATCAACTATGACGCCACAAGGAAACAAGCAACTGAACACACTTAAATACACAGGTTGTTAATGAAGGGATAGAGCACAGGTGCACACGGGGGAACAGGTGGAGACACTTAACGATCAGGGAGACACGAGGGTGGCAGAGACGGGACACAACGCAGACACAGGAGACCAAAAGCAGGAAATACAAGACCTAGGAATGACAAATGCATGAAACACAGTCACACACACAGACGGGACATGACAATGTTGTTGTTCATATAAAAGGACACAGAAGCCCAGTGAATGAATATGTTAAATAAAATAAATGTTCCTTTATTAAGATTCCAGAATGTCAATCTGTTAGGATTTCAATCCATTAAAATCATTCAAATGAAGAAATCTAAAAAGATTAAGCTTTAGTCTGCATGTTTCACCCTCTCAACTGGTCTTATCACACAAACAGTCATGTAATTCTATACAAAATGGATCTCTGTGCAGGGTATCCACGGGGTCTTTAAAAAGTATTAAATCAGTTTTGCAAAAATTAAGAACCATAAAGTATTTAAATGTCTTAATCGGCATTTTACGAGGCATTATTTTTGGAAAATAGATTCAGACAGACTGTCTAGGCCTTTATATGATTTTAATATAATTTATGGCCAATGGTGTATTTCTAAAGCCAAATAGAAATGTTTGTTAATGAAAATGTTTTGCTAATGTGTGAGAGAGAGAGAGTGTGTGAATGTTATTACTTTTAATAAACCTTTCCTTTGTGTTAGTCACTACTTTATTCTCTTGAGTTTTGTTCCCTCCCGGCCGATCTGAATTATGTCAAACTAAGACTGTTTTGCAATCTCAAAAAAAAAAATGTATTGGTATAGTGCTGTGAATGTAAGTTAAGGTGTGTTGCTGAAAACCGTAGAAACGGTCTTAAAAGGTTTGGAAATTAACTTCAGGATTCCTGCATATACCTTGTTAAACCACCTTATAAAAAGATTATGAAACCTCACAAGACTCTCAAAAAACTGAAGTTTTTAAAAAATCTTTACTTCTACATAAAAGTCTTTTTATTTTAATCTGTAATTCTTAAAAGTCTGTTGTATAGCTAATCTGCCTATATAATGCATTGGCTTGATGTGTGAATGGTGAGGAAACTGTCCTTTTCTCTCTTAAATGTCAGAATAAAATTAAAATGAATTAGTCAGACAACTACATTTTTTACTTATTTTTTTACTTTATTCCACCCCACTTGATACTTGAATGCAACATTTGACAAAATGGTTTGTTTGCATCTTGTCTCTGTTTTTAAAATGTGATTTTTTTTTTCTTTTTTTCTTTTTTCATTGCTCCTTTTTCTCTCCAGTGCCTCCAGAAAAGCCAGTCAATGTAACGTGTTGGTCCCGCAACACGAAGGACTTGAGCTGCAAGTGGAGCCCGGGGGGGTGGGGTGAGACCCACATCCGAACCCAATACACCCTTAAGTACAAATTGAGGTGAGCTCCCCAGACCTGATGCAGCTCACAGGTGATCACCACGTCCAACACCACTCAGGTAGACCAGCAAGAAATGCACTAGTGCTGACGTACATTTTCTCCTCTGCAACACACACTGCGCTCAGAGGCTGCAGCGTGTTGTTTTGCTTGTGTACGAACTGTTAAAAATGGTCAATCTGCCTTTTCAGAAAGAAACACCAGATTTTATTTAGGTCATTGTGTTTTGGTGTTTGTTTCTGTCCAGGTGGTACGGGAGAGAGAAGGAGTGTGAAAATGACAGCACAGGGAAGCAGCGGTACTTCTGCTACATCCCCCGCAACCTCGCCCTCTTCACCCCGTATGAAATCTGGGTGGATGCAACCAATCAGCTGGGCTCTGCCACCTCTGACATCACCACCCTGGACATCCTTGACGTAGGTGGGTAAGCGAACGTTTTGAAGATTCCTGGAGGTTAAGTAACACAACCATCTCCTCTCATTTCTGGTCTTTTCCTTTCCTTTGTTTTCCCGTCCTTCCCTGTTTTTTCCTTTCCTTTCCTTTTCCTCTGTTTTGACATTTGTTTGTCTGCAGATCTCCTGCATATGGCTAACACACTTCTCAAGGGGAGAGGGGGATTTCTTTTTTTTATAGTTCGCTCCCTCCAACCCGCCGCTGTAACAGCATTATGGGACAAACAAAAGACAAACTGTGTTGTTGTAAAAGTTAACCGCACATCAGACGCCTCTCAGGTAATGGCTTCACAGGTTTCTAAACGAGAAACGTAAGTAATGATGTACGAGCGATGGCAGATATTCCTTACAATCTCACAGCACTAATACCATAGCGTGGTGTTTTGGCCTCCTGTGAGCGACGCAGTTTATTGGCCGTGGCCAAGCATCCCCTCCTTCCATTCATCGGCACACCGAGGAGCAGAGAACTTGGAGCTGTGAGTGGGCTGGAAGAGAAGGAGGAGCGTTGCCATATGTGTGATGCATTGCGCTGCCACAATAATAGAAACAATAAGCTCTGAGAATATTTGTTCTGGCTTGGTTTTCCTCTCTCCCTTGAGCTGAATGCTGTGGAACAAATAAAGTACGTCAGCTGAAAAACGGCATCACGCACCAGCAGTGGAGGAGGTCTGAAGCAGAAGGTTACCAGCAGGAAACACTTTTTACAAGACATTTAATAAGTTCTTTAATAAGTTCCTTTCTTTGTCTCTCGTGCTGCCGTCCACTTTATCTTTCTCCCCTTCAAAGCACTTGATTTGTTTGCAACCTTTACTGCAGTGGGTAAAATGTTTCGCTTAATACTGATTGAGGGTTGCTCTCTACAGGGAAGTACAGACTGACCTGAACCAGCCAGCCAGTCTGCACAGGAGAGAGGAGTTTGTTTGTCAAGTGAATTTCTTTTTATTTATTTCTTTTTTTTACAAATTCTAACTGAAATGCTTAAACTTCCATCTGCTCGTTGTTCCAATGGCAAGTCTGGAACCTGTACACATATGGTTCGAGAACGTCCAAAGGTGATGGATTTCTGGAAAATAATCTTTGTGTGGAAAATGTTCTCCTGCTCCATCAAGTGCTATACGTAAATTAACTGTTAAATTTTTTATTTAACAATTATCTCATGTACATATGTATGTACAGAATTGTTCCTTTTGCGGGTTGCTGCTCAAATCAAAGCTGTAGTGTAGCCAAGATATCTAGAGTTTTAGTCTCCATTATGGGTCAAGCTCCCAAAACACTGGATCCTACACTCCCCATAATGCAATAACATATTTAATTTAACCTTCCCTGCCTGATTGCCCACAATTTTCAAACTCCACGTACCACAAAAAGTCCTTTTTAAATGTTTTTTTATTTTATTTGAATGATATGAAACTGTATATTTAACCTTCCTTTCTTTCTATGTTTCAAAGTACCAGCTTGACTTACATTTCATATAATTGTCTTTTGCATAATTTCTTAAATACATGTTTTCTGTTATTTCATGATGGATTTCACATACCAAGCTGTTTTTCTGTTTTTTGTTTTTTATAATTCCATGCTTTCAGGAAAGAGAGGTCAGATAGAAAGACAGAACAAGAAACAAAGACTTGATAATGCTGATGAATGTTATCTCACTTTGTTGCACTTTCGTTCCTTCGAAAGAAGGATTTATCAGGAAATTAAACTTGTGTATGAGACAGATGGCAGTTAGCTGGCTCAGCACTGATCACACGCACCTCCCCTCCCCTCCCCTCAGTGTTATAGTACGATATTGGCTTCACCTCTCTAGATGTCAAACCTCTCATACCCTGTGTCCTTGCCCTACACACTGTACACCTGCTGTATACAAACTCCTGTCCTTGTCCGTGCAGTGACCACAGACCCTCCTGCCAACGTGCAGGTGAATCGTGTCGGCGACCTGGAGGACCAGCTGACGGTCCGCTGGGCCAGCACCCCCGAGCTCAAGGACATCCTATTTCAGGCCAAATATCAGATACGCTACAGACTGGAGGACAGCAGTGAATGGAAGGTGGTCCACATACTCTCTCACAATACTCTCTCACAAACCTGCATACACACAATGTCTCTGTAGCTGTGACGCCTCTGAGGCAGCTGTGGGAATATTTAAGGTGCAGCACTGACTGATCCATTAAATGATGAACATAAAAGTTGCTGCATCTCTAGTCTCTTGCGTGTGCATTTTTTTTATTATAAAGCACATAACAGTCATGTGAAAGCCTTGGCTGCTGCTGGTGATTCTTTGCTGGTAAATGTTGAAAGCTAGCTTTGATCCAAAAGTGCAGCAGCGGAGCTTTTAGAAACTGTCATTCTTTCCAAATGCTTCTTTGATGTTTTCTGCCCACAGCTTCTTTGTGTTTTTTTTTTCTTCTCTGCTGTGTAGGTACATACAGTATGTATTTGAATTCTGCATTCACTGTTGAAAGGGAGGATTAGGCAAATAATGTTTAAATATATTTGAAGCCACTCAAGACTACAATCAAAAGGAAAGCAGAACAGTTCAATATAAAAACTGTGAGAAGAGATGCAGCAAAGACCTCTGTTTAGTTGGAGGTGGCTCTCCTGCCATTTTAGCACATGCTCGCTGTCATTTTGTTCCCTCTCACAGGTTGTGGATGATGTTGGGAACCAGACATCATGTCGGCTGGCAGGCCTCCGGCCCGGGACCGTCTATTTTGTCCAGGTGAGGTGCAATCCAGTTGGCATCTACGGCTCCAGGAAGGCCGGCATCTGGAGTGACTGGAGCCACCCGGCCGCTGCCTCCACACCCAGCAGTGGTGAGTACGTTGCAGAGGACTTGCCACAAAAAAGAAAGGAGGGTGCAACTTTCAGGATTTTATTAGTTGGATTCAGTGCAAATGCAAATAATTGCAAAAGTTTTCATTCGAGACTGTATGAACAAAACTGCGCCCATATTCTGGACTTTCAACTCAAACTTTACCAAATGTTTAAAAGCTGGAGCCTTTCCTTTCATAGGCTGTCTCATGTCTTAAATGGCTTTAAATGCTTCCCAAACGTCTGTGATGCCCAACAATCTTGACCATTTCGTTCCTTTCTAATAATCAACCTTTCACTGCCAATTAAAGCCAGAACAACAATGTCCTTATCCCTGTTTCAACATCCTGAACAAGCAGATCCAAACCGCATGTGACCCAGCAGAAACCAAACATCAATAGGCTAGATACCTTGATAGAGATCTCCCAGCAGAGGATTAGAAGGAACTGCAAAGAGCCAGGGGGACATTTGATAGATTTTGGTTGTCGGCTTCAGAGATTGATCAAGTTAAAAAGCTGGTTGTCTGTCCGCAGCACACACAGGGCCTATAAAGCTTGAGTGGAAGCAGGTTTGGGATCAGGAGGAGCAGATAATGAGTTACATTGGTCATGTGGTATTTACTCCCCAGAGGGAGGAAGTCGTTATCTGGCTCTGTTGTTTGCCATAAAGCATTGATTGTAGCAGACGTATGACTTTCAGTAGCCTTTCCTTCCCAGAAAGCCAACTATGGTATATCATATCACCTCCACAGCTTAGAACATTAAACTGAGAAACCTGCCTCTTGATATGAAACTGTTTACATCTCGATTTGCAAAATTAAACAACATGAATCTTCATAAATGTTCACTAAGCAACTCTGTTTTACCAGAATCCTCTGTAGTGGAGAGAGAGATGTGCTAAGTGTTTTTATATTAAATTACTTTTTAATAATACACCAGAGCATTACCTCAGGGTTTGTGACTGATATTGGAAAAATTTTGTTTCTATCAAACTGAAAAACGTTGGTACGTTGTGATGGTCATTAGTTGTATATATTTGACATTTTATAGGCTGAACAATTATTGGATTCATAAAAAACAAGGGTCCACAGCCACGCTAGCATCTCTGTGTGACTGTACTGCACACAGCAAATTATACCTGCTTAACATCAGCAGGTATAATTTTCACCATGTTAATTTAGTGTGTCGGCATGCAAACAGTTGATAATTATCACTAAAAACAAAATACAGTTGAGGAAATTTGATCAGAAGTCGGGGCATAAGCGAAGTTATTACAATTTATCCTCTAGGGAACGTGTTTTGGTGTCCAGAATTTCATGGCAACCCATCCAATAGCTGTAAAGATATTTCAGTCAGGGCCAACCAACAGACAGGCCCATATTGCCATGGTTATTCAGTTTACTTTATTTCACCAGTATCAGTACTGCTTTCCAGAGAGGTCTAGGTACATAAAAAAACAACTAACAAAATGACCAGTTAAAACATTAAACGATAGTAGTTAATGCTAGAAAAGAGATTAATCAAAAATGATGATCAACAGCTCACAACATTTATTTTAAGAGGTGTATCTGTTCTATTAATTGAAAAAAAATCATTTTTATGGGTTTTGATTTTTCTTGCCATTTTATTATTACTGTTGAAAAAGTGCCAAAGAAAACATGTCAATCACATCAATGCTGACACATTGCATGGTGAGCAGCCTGTGCTTGTATCAATACACCACCTTGTACTTTAACCTTGATGCTGTTCTCTCATCCTCCCTCCTCTCTTACCTATTTCTTCACTCACACGCTCTCCTTTTGTCTCTCCCCTCCTCCTCTTCCTCTCCCTCATCTCCTGTCCTCTCCCAGAGCGGCTGCATAGCGGCTCCTGCGATCCTAAGCCCAGTGAGCAGAACTCCACCCTGCGGCGGGAACTCAAGCAGTTCTTTGGCTGGGTGCGCAAGCACGCGTCTGGCTGCAGCGGCATGTCAATCAAACTGTACGATCAGTGGAGGGTGTGGCTGCAGAAATCGCACAAAACGCGCAACCAGGTAGGTAAGCAGAATATCTCTCTCTCACTCTTTTCACTATCTCTGCAGAGCCACACACACACACACACACACAGACTCATAAACAGCCACTGCTGCATTGAAGTGCTGAACTGAATTTCTGACCCTGCCTTTGTTATGCCATGTGGTCAGCATTTTTACAAACACAAAGGGGACTGATTTCTCTTCGACTGGCTTGCTCTGTGAAGTCTCAGTCCGCACTTTATGATCAGGTACAATGTGCGGTTTCGACTTTACTGGCCCAGAAGTGGGAGCATAAAAGTAGATATGCTTTCAGTCATGCCCTCTGATTTTATTACATATTTTAACGATGTAGACTTCTGATCTTCAGCTGATGACCACAACAGAGAGAAACGAAAATGTAAATGTAATTAACAGCCCACTGTAATGTGTTCCTTTTGTGTTTTTTGTTTGCTCTTGGCTGAAGAGCCCCTTTCACAGAAATAACTCATGGCACGCAGAGCCCCGGCATTTACTGTGTGTTTAACGTGACTTTGTGAGAAGTTCAGATCCTTCAGCCACATCCTCTGCTGCTCAGTCCTCAAACTCGGAGACCTTCACTCTACCTGACTCAATTAGCTCAGCCAGTCTTTGGGTTTTTTGTGTGTTTTTTTTTTTATAGGGCACATGCTGTCTCCTGAATAATGTCTTTGTTCACAAACTGTGACAGGTTCCCATTGATTACCTTGAGAGAAAGGTAGCTTGGGGCTGGGGAGTGATAAACAGAGAATAAGAAAGATGATGCAAAGAAAGAAGCAGAGAAAAAGAGGATGAGAGGAAAGTTGCAGCCAGACAGAGCAATTATCATGATTGTAAATTACATGGTTTTTCCTGATGAATTATCTCAGTATGAAACATCTGCTTTTGTCTTTTCAGATCATACAAGACGGTAATTCATAGCACCGCCACTCGGCACCACTGTGGTGTTTGATTCAAGAACAGCATAAAGAAACGCTGACCAATAACTGGCCCAGAGGGCCCCAGCTGTGTGACAGGTCCAACACCCCCGCTGGAGGGATAAGCAGTGTTTGGTCATACAGCCTCAACTTGAGTTTAAAGGGCCCGGGTGGAAGATAACCAAAGTGAGACAATGCAGACTTTTTCTGCCATTTCCACTGGCCAAATCTGTCTGTTAAATC
This sequence comes from Gadopsis marmoratus, assembly GCA_036023855.1. Lineage (NCBI taxonomy): Eukaryota > Metazoa > Chordata > Actinopteri > Centrarchiformes > Percichthyidae > Gadopsis > Gadopsis marmoratus. The sequence continues at coordinate 32,457 of JAVQJF010059427.1, forward strand.
AGTTTGTACAAGCTGAAACACTTAGGCCCTCAGTAACTACAGTAACCCACTAACGCTTTAGTAAACTTCATGTGAGATAGCAAGTTTTTAGTGCTAAAAATAACAAAACAGAATTGCAAAGGCAGTAACGCGAGGGAACTGGGAACAGAATGTACAAAACAACCTTAATTCTATCTTTTAAGTATTTAAGTAATGCTGTGGTTTTCTCCAAACAAATGTAAGATTTACATTTAACCTTTTTTAGGATGGTATATCAATCTCCAGTTACTGTAACTGGTTCAGGTTAGGGCTGCAATTAATAATTTTCATTATCAAGTTTTTCAGTGACTCGCTTCATCTATAAAATGTCACTTACCAGTCACCGTTTCCTAAAGGCCAAGGTGACCTCTTCAGATGTCTTTTGACTGTCCAAAACCCAAAAACATTGAAATTAGTGATATAAATCAGAGAAAAGCAGAATTTACTCACAATTGAGAAACTAGAACCAATTGTTTTGGCATTTTGCAATAACAACAAAATAAGACCTAAAGCGACTAATTATCAACATAGCTGGACATTTTCTGTAAATTGACTTGTTATATTGTATCAGCTTGAGTGAAAACTAAATTCATGAAATCAGAGATGTTCAAACGGTAATCAGCCATTAAGTAGTGAGCTATTTAAAATGTTGTCATACTATTCAGATGCTGGTTGTATCAGTAATTGAATCCCCATGAAATAAAGCCTCACCATCTTTATATACTATCCTATTGAAGACATTTTCATTGTTTATTTTTATAACTGCATATTTAAGGTTTGTCTGTTATCTTTTACTAGAGCAATAATGCCTCTGAAAAATACTGTGTATAATGTATAGAATAGTAAAAAGTCAAACTTTTCTTGCAAAGCCTCTATTATTTAATACAATTCATCATTAAACAAATACAGCTAGATGAGCCTCAAAGAATTATTCAAACTTTGAGTATTTACACATTTTACTACAACAAATACATACGTTTTTGTTTGTGTCGATGCATGCCTCATCAAAAAACAAACGCATGACTACAGATGGAAACACACATGCAGAGCCAGAATGTGAAAAGCCCCCTGGGTGGAAGAAGACTGCAGCAGCGAGCAGGGTGGGGTGATCAATAATAAGCCAGAGGGGGATCAATAAGTGCAGCTGAGGAGTCCAAGATGGAAGTTGCAGCAGAGCTGGGTCGATCTGTCAACTCCGCTGCCTGGTGATGTGAGAAAGAGGCTGCAGGGCTCCTGGGAGTCACCAGTCAATCACACTCCTCAGAGTCATACTTAAAGTCCTGCATGATCTCACTCAGAGCCTCTTTGTTCTTGATGATCCTGGACAAGGAATGAGCCCAGAAAACATAAGTTATTGCGTTTCAAACATTTGTGAATATCTTTGACAGTTTCATGATATTGCAGTGGTAACAAAAGAGAGCCTGTTAAATTAAGTGGAAACAGGAAGTCCTGCAGCTGACAGCAGGTTGATAGTGAGTGAGTGGATGGGTCAGCAGGGAGCTAACGCTGTAAACTGAGGAGTGGTAATAGTGGCCCTTACTCGTGCTTGATCTCCTGAATCTTTTCTTGACAGCCTTCGTCCTCCGGGTGATCCTGGGCCCGCTGCCTGACCAGCTGCAGCTTGGCTGTCTGTTGAGAAGGCATGTCAGATAAGATTTATGCAAACCATTCATCAGTGGCGGTTGGAGGGGAGCCAGAGGATGAACTCGAAAAGAATAGGAGCTTTATGACATTACTGGCAGACAGGAAGTTGAGTTAATATTATAAAGGGAGTGTAAAACATCATAAAGTGCTGCACACCACCTCTGAACACTAGATGTAGGAGATGTGGACTGTTCAAGAATGTGGGAGGCACCAAAGCATTTTAACACCAGTGTCACTCAAACTCTGTCCAACCATGAGAATCATAGACAGTAGCTTTTGTCACTGACTTAAAACAGAAACCGCTTGAAAAACACTGCAAGTCTTCCTCATTAAGGGGTGTTTACTTAAAACATTTATGACTTGAGCTGCATAAAAAGAATAGCTGAGTCATTAAAATGACAGTGGGCACAAGACAGCAATTATGAAAAGTGTTCCACAAGAACGCTGCCTCTTTGTGGTGAAATAGTGGAACAGCATCCATCATTAAACAATGTAAACTTGAAATAGAAGGCTTACGTTGATGTTATTTGTTTGAAACTGCATTAGTTATGGCAGGTTAAGATCCTTGTAAAAGTTTATAAATACTGATATTTAATAACGGTAAAATAATAAAAATTAATAAATGAACCCTCCAATGCACAGATAAAATAAAAAATGCATTTACATAATGACAAAACAAAGAAAATGCAAATTGAGATGATTACAATTTTAAACACTGGCCTGTTAGACAGATTTGTGAAATTAACTTCTTTTTACTTATAAATTTACTTCTATTTATGAATCTCCTTTTAATTCAGTCTCTTATTTATGAATTGGATTGATTTACTAATGTCTATTATTTCTTCCTTCCTGTATCAATCTGTTAATTGCTTCACAACCATTTGCATGTCTCTCTAGTCCATCCGTACTAAGATTTATCATTAGTCTTTATCTAAAAATCTGACGATTAGGTCACCTACATGTTAAACCATTCATTCATTCATTCATTCTCAATACTGCTTATCCGAAAGGGTTGTGGGGGGGGCTGGAGCCAATCCCAGCTGACATTGGGCGAGAGGCAGGGGAACACCCTGGACTGGTCGCCCAGTCAATCACAGGGCAGAAAAACACACAGTCACATTCACACCACATTCACACACCGATGGGGACACAGTTGCCATGCTGGCCTCCACCAGGGGCAACATAGGGTTCAGTGTCTTGTCCAGGGACACTTCGACATGTGAACAGGAGGAGCTGGGATCGAACCACCAACCCTTGGTTTAATGGACAACCGCACTATCCTCTCAGTATATTGTTAAAAAATAAAGATTAGGCAACGTAATGCTAAATTAAAAAAAATATTACATAAATGTGCCCTATCTTGCTTTCTTGCACTGTTGTCTTCTGGGCTTAATGTAAAAAAAACAACCACATACAGTGTTTACCTACCAGTTCAAGTCTCTGCTTCTCTTTGCTCTGCAGCTTTTCAATGTGCTCAGAAAGATCTGGCCTGTCAAACTCGTGGTGCAGCCTCCCCTTGATGTCCAGCACTTCCTTGGAGATGCCACAGAAAGCCTGTGTTATCTCATGGACGAGCTGCTTGTAGTGGTCGAAGTCATAATGGGGCCCTGTCCTCAAGTAGGCCTCATGTCCTCTGGAGGGCAGTCGGCAGCCAAAACACCACCAATAATATAAAAAAAGAAAAGAAAAACGAGTTTCTCAATGAATGAGATGAAGAATTCAGATTTCTATGTTCATGTGCCTGAAATGAACAACAATGATCCCTAGAGACAGCAGGAAATGTGATTGTAAAAGTATGTGTGTGTATATACACCGATCAGCCAAAACTTTATGACCACTGACAGGTGAAATGAAGAACACTGATTATCTGGTTATGATGGCACCTGTCGGTGGGGAGGATATATTAGGCAGTAAGTTAACATTTTGTCCTCGAAATTGAACACTGTGTTGAAGTGAGTTGTGTTGTTGAAGCAGGAAAAATGGGCAAGCATAAAGATGTGAGCGACTTTGACAAGGACCAAACTGTGATGACTAGACGACTGGGTCAGAGCGTCTCCAAACCTGCAGCTCTTGTGGGGTGTTCCCGGTCTGCAGTGGTCAGTACCTACCAAAAGTGGTCCAAGGAAGAAAAACCAGTGAACCGGCAACAGGGTCATGGCTCATTGATGCACGTGGGGAGCGAAGGTTGGCCCGTGTGGTCCGATCCAACAGAAGAGCTTCTGTAGCTCAAACTGCTGAAAAGGTTAATATGCAGATGGCCCGTAGGCGGCCGCTGGAGGCGGAACAGGTTAATGCTGGTTCTGATAGAAAGGTGTCAGAACACACAGAGCACCGCAGTTTGTTGCATATGGTCACGGTGCCCATGCTGTCATAATGCTATGGCTGATCGGTGTAATTATATGCAGTAACTTCACAACAGTGTGGTGGGCAAACATACTCTTCAAAGAGCTGATACGTTTCTACCCGCTCAGACTGAAGGTGATAAAACCTCTGGATCAGGGCTTTAAAGTCTGTAGGGACCTACAGGGAGGAAATCACATTAAAGAAAGTTTACACATGACAAGCAGAGAGGAATGATTTTTTGTTCATTCTGAGAGAATTAACAGACTATTAACTCACCCAAGTGAATAATGTGCTTAAAAGCCATTAGATAATGCTATACGTATGAGATATATAGTTAAAGCTTTGTATAGTCAAATATTTGTATCCATATAATTATGAATTAACTATGTTTTGGCCTTTGAACAGACAAGCACGTTTTCCAGTTAGAGCTCTCATAACCTGTGATTTTCTGACAGATTACTGGCTAAAGTATTAACTGATTAATCTAAAAAATAAATACACTACATTACTGATCATTTTGAAAACTTAAAGTAACAAGCAGCCGACTAACTCTGGCAAAAACACTACAACTTCAGCTACGCTAGCAAAGTTACGATTAGCTTAGCACATGTAAAAGTATTCCTTTTGAGGATTTTAGACATTTAACTGTAGTATAAAACACCAGCTACTCACCATGGTAACCTGCCAGAGAATACTGTCATTGAGATTCCACCGTTTAAAACAGTGACATGTTTATAATTTATGAATACAGCGCTGCTTCCCTTATGCATGTGATATGAATCAGCAACCTGCCTGTCCTGCCACCCGGAAATGACGGTGCTGCACAATGTCTACTATTGGCTTTCAAAATAAAGCTTCTCATACAACAACCTACCACCCGGAAATGACGGTAGTGCACAATGTGTACTATTGGCTTTCAAAATAAAACTTCTCATACAACAACAAACTTCCACGGTTCCTTCTGCGCCGCTAATAACAAGACTGTCATGTTTCATAATGCAGTTTAAGCATTGTTACTGTTTAAACTAAAGCTTAGTGCTACATTTGTAAGGACATTGACATATCAGAATAACACACAGAATTCATGTCATGGATACATATTCATGTTTTAATCAACACAAACACAATAATGTGACTAAATTATTTTGTGTACAATCAACTAATATTAGTCTTAGAATCAATTTAACTAATTTAATTAAGGTATTCATTTTCTTTAGTATTTTTCTAGTGCAAAACAAAAAAATTAAAAATATACACATTTGTAATATTTTAACATTTTAACTATTTATTTGATGTAGTTTAAACCTATTTATTTGCTTTTATAATACTTCACACATAATTTAACTAGGGTTCTATACAATATTATATTCTATACAATATACAAATATTAGGTCAAAAGATGAAAAGTTCACGATATCTGCTTTGCTTAGTTTCTTCAGATAGATGTCAGAATGACCTAAGTAACTGAAGTTGCTGACGGTGGTGCAGTCTCCCTCCCTTTTCCTTTGTTTTATAAATATTCAGTACGAACATTGCTGTCTTGTCTTTTACTCTACAGACTGCACTGACTGTCTGTACGACTGTCCTTTTCTGCAGGAAATAAAACTCCAAAAACCAACTTAGTTTGAAAGGTTTATTTATTTCAAGCTCACGAAATATTGCTACCAGAGTGTACACCATGATGAAGGTCATACAGTGTGCAGAAATGAATTCCTACATAGACAAAAAACAGTATGGTGCTGCAAAAATATTGGCCAATAGGCAATTGAGTCATTCCTGTTAATAAAACTGTTTAATGAATCCAATGCTCCCTTGTAAAAATAGTTTTTGTTAATTTATTATTTGTGGGGATTTTTAATTTTTAATTTTGAAATATTTAAAACTTAAATTTTTTTTTAACAACTGTTTTCATTTTGATTAAAACCTGGAGTAAACCCATACAAATATTTAGACCTCATTTGGTTCATACATGGGGGTTATGGTTGTTGGACATGAGAAGACCTCACCCTTTAATGTCTTCGCTGGCTGAAGCTTAGTGAGCTCTTTGTTGCGTTAGTGCGGGATGTGGAGGGCTGGGCCTGAGGTCGACTTGGTTTGAGTTGGGTCTGCTGATGTGTGAGCTGATCCCTATAAGGGAGAAGTGGTAAGGGTAGATTCTCTGGTCTGTGATGAGAGCCCTGTCTGTCTGGTAGGTACCTTGGTGGACATGGTATGAGGACACTGCCTTTTAATATGCCTTTCTGCTGAATCTTAAGCACACTTGCATATTTGGACCTATAGTCAAGTTCTGGATTTTGTGTCATGCTGTCAAGAAGCCCATCAATATTTGGTGTTTCCTCATTAATTCTGTCATAGAGGTCTTGAATGTTTGGTATCGGTGATGTGGGAGATGATGACATAGGAACCCCGGTGAATGGTATTTGAGAGTTTCTTGTCTCTGCTGTGTCTGGTCTCCCTACCAGCTCCTGGTCAGCATTCTCCACAGCTTTGAGTTGGTTAGCATCCCATTGGTCTTTCCCAAAGA